>PVKV010015623.1:0-53255 GCA_004027835.1 Alouatta palliata
TTTTTTTTTTTTTTTTTTTTTTTTTTTGAGACAAGAGTCTCGCTGTGTTGCCCAGGCTGGAGTGCAATGGCGCAATATCGGCTCACTGCAACCTCTGCCTCCCGGGTTCAAGCGATTCTCCTGCCTTAGCCTACTGAGTAGCTGGGATTACAGGCATGCACCACCACGCCCGGCTAATTTTTGTATTTTTAGTAGAGACAGGGTTTCACCACGTTGGTCAGGCTGGTCTCGAACTCCTGACCTCAGGTGATCCACCCACCTCGGCCTCCCAAAGTGCTGAGATTACAGGCATGAGCCACCGTGTCCGGCCGGGAGAAGAGATCTTTATGAAGACTGGGACCAACTCAGTGCACGCTTGTTTTCTGAGACCGAGCCCCTGAGTCACACCTGATTCCCTTTGGTAGGTTTCACTTCTGTGCGGTTCCCTTTGGACCCAGATGGGGGCTGGTGGGTGGGGAGGGGTCAGTGTGAAACAGCCCTGCACAGCTCCCCCAGCAAGCACCCTCCACCGCTGGGGATGGAGCAATATAGATGAGACCCAAAGCCGAGCGGAGGGTCGGAAGAATGCAAGCAGAAAGACGAAAGGCCAGAAAGCAGAAACCAAGGCCCCCTAGGAAAGGCCAGAAAACAGAAACCAAGGCCCGGAGAGGGGGCCGGGGGGAAGTAAGAGGAAAGAACAAAGAGCTGGGGGGATGACAGGCAGCTGGGAACGGAGCCCAGAGCCCACTTGGGAGCCCGAGCACTTGGCAAAGAGAAACTAGAAAGAGGAGAAGGGGCCGTGAAAGAACCCACCTGAAACAAAAGCAGCGAGGCACCCCCCAAGCCGGCCCCTCGCAGCGGCTCTCAGAGGCTCCCTAAATGTAACTGCCCTGGAAGCTTGGGAGGCATCTTATGATTTTGCTTTTAAAGGCATTCCCTATAAAACCCTGAGCGATTTAGCATCAGCTCTGATTGCTCAGCCCCCGTCACATCCAGTTCATAAATTGCTGTCCAGTGCAATAATCTCACAAACACAAAATGTGACAGGCAGCAGCACAGCATCCTCTTGTGCACACGTTTAATTAAACATTATTGGAGGTGGAGAGGAGAGTGGTGGCCACCAGAAGCTGGGGAGGGTGCAGGGAAGGGCTGAAGAGAAGTGGATTAAGGGGTACAAAGACGCAGCAGAAATAAATTTATTTTGTTGTTGTTTTGAGACGGAGTCTCTGTCGCCCAGCCTGGAGTGCAGTGGCATGATCTCAGCTCACTGCAACCTCCACCTGCTGGATTCAAACAACTTTCTTATCTCAGCCTCCTGAGTAGCTGGGATTACAGGTGCCCACCACCACACCCGGCTACATTTTGAACTTTTAGTGGAGACAGAATTTCACCATGTTGGCCAGGCTGGTGTTTAACTCCCAACCTCAGGTGAGCCACCCGCCTCGGCCTCCCAAAGTGCTGGGATCACAGGCGTGAGCCACTGTGCCTGGCTAGGAATATGTTCCAGCATTCAATAGCATGGTTGGGAACATAGAGTTAACAATAATTTATTACATATTTCCAGAAAACTAGAATAAAAAAATTGCAATGTTACCAATAAAAAGAAAACAGAAATGTTTGAGGTAATGAATTTCCAATTACTCCGATTTAATCAATATCACATGCACCCCCACAATATGAAAAGCTATTATATATAAATTTTTTTACTTTTTTTTTTTTTTAGACGGAGTCTCACTCTGTCGCCCAGGCTGGAGTGCAGTGGCATGATCCCGGCTCACTGCAACCTCCGCCTCAGGCTCCCGAGTAGCTAGGATTACAGGCACCCACCACCACGCCAGAGAAGAGGCTTTGCTCTTGTTGCCCAGGCTGGAGTGCAATGGTGCGGTGTCAGCTCACTGCAACCCCCACCTCCTGGTTCAAGTGATTCTCCTGCCTCAGCCTCCCAAGGAGCTGGGATTACAGGCATGTGTCACCATGCCCAGCTAATTGTGTATTTTTATTTATTTATTTTTTTGAGACAGAGTCTCATTCTGTTGCCCAGGCTGGAGTGCAGTGGCACAATCTCAGCTCACTGCAACTTTCACCTCCAGGGTTCAAGCAGTTCACCTGCCTCAAGCTCCTGAGTAGCTGGGACTACTGGCTCGTGCCACCACACCCGGCTAATTTGTTATTTTTAGTAGAGACGGAGTTTCACCATGTTGGACAGGCTGGTCTCAAACTCATGATCTGGTTTGAGATCCGCCCACCTTGGCCTCCCAAAGTGCTGGGATTGTAGGCGTGAGCCACCACGCTCGGCCTAATTTTGTATTTTTAGTAGAGATGGAGGTTTCATTATGTTGGCCAGGCTGGTCTCGAACTCCTGACCTCAGGTGATCCACCCACCTGAAGTGCTGGGATTACAAGTGTGAGCCACTGGGCTTGGCCTGGAGCTACTCAACTGTCACGTGGAGGACATACACATCACGATCTAGAAGGATGGGAGCATGGAGACAGCTCGCCCCTTTCCTAAAGGGACCCATGTGACGCGGCGGGAGGCACACTCACGTGAGGGAGACGGTGAAGTGGAAGCGCTGTCTCAGGCCCCGGAAGGTGACAAAGGACCGGGGTGGGAAGCTCCTGGTGGTGACCTCGCAGTAGGGCCTCTCATACTCGCCGGGGGGGCACACGCAGTGGAAACCGCCAATGAGCAGGTTCACACAGGTGCCCCCGTTCTTGCACACCCCATTGGCACATCGGCCTGAGCGGGCGTCCACCTCGCAGTGCTCTCCTGGGGGGTGAGAGGAAGACGCCAGAGAGGAGGTTACCGAGCAGCCAAGGAAGATTCCATGGGCCCCTCGAGGACCCCGGGCACACCCCAGCCACAGAGCCAGCTGCTGAAAGAAAACCTGACTGACTGCAGGTCAGGGCTGTGACATGAACAGAAATCCCCCAGCTCTTGAGGACTTGCCCAGAGCTATGCCAGAGTTGGCTGCACCCAGCTTCCGGTGGGCGAGCCAAGGATGGTGGCCATCGGGGAGGGGGTTCCAGAAAGTACTCCCTGGGGTCAAAGAAAATGCAGCAACGAGCCCTTCCCAGCCTCCAACCCCGTTCTGAGCACCCTGCGGGCTGAGCTGGACTCTTCCGAGGGGCACGCTAGAAACAGACGAGAGGGCCTCATGCTCCTCCCCACGCCTGTGCCCGTGTGATGGCAGAACGCAGGGAGCCTCGTCAGAGATTTGGAGCATGCAACCGTCACACGGCCCAAAGGCCACTTCTGAGCAGGCCGCCTGCCCTGCCTGCCCCCTGCCTTCCCACCCCACACGCAGACCCCTCGCACTGTCTGGTCACCCCTGGGTTCCAGCTCGGTTCTAATCTTGCCTGTCTCAACCACCAGCCTGTGAGCTCCTGAAGGGCAGACACCACCCTGCTCTCATGTCCTCCCCAGAGTTTAAACTCCTCTGTGACAGGAAGGTTCTGGAAGCTTTCCTGGAGAAACCAGCCAGGCGGCCCATAGCACACTGCCTTTGTCCCCTCCCCACTGGCCCCCAGACCACGAGTGCTCAGAACCTCATCTGCTGCCAGGCTGTTCGCCATGCTTCCAGCCAGCTGTTCCTGGAGCTGCTGCATCCTCCCACAGCCAGGGGTGTGGCCGGTGACACTCCTGCCCCCAGATGGGGATGGTGGCCGGCAACCCGCGCGGCCCATGCTGCCACCTCTGGCTTGTGTGGTGAACACTGGCGGGAGTCTCCTCTCAGACCTTCAGGGGCTTCCAACGACCAGAAAATTTCCAGCAAAATTCTCTCCCAGTTACGGAATTTTAAATGAATGCATTTAAAAAAATTTTACATTCACATACTAAACAAACAAAAAAAAAACAGTGCAAAAAGTATGGTGTGGGCCAGGCGCCCTGGCTCATGCCTGTAATCCCAGCACTTTGGGAGGCCAAGGCGGGTGGATCACCTGAGATCAGGAGTTTGAGACCAGCCCGGCCAACATGGGGAAACCTGTCTCTACTAAAAATACAAAAATTAGTCAGGCGTGGTGGTGGGCGCCTGTAATCCCAGCTACTTGGGAGGCTGAGGCAGGAGAATCGCAGGAACCCGGGAGGCGGAGGCTGCAGTGAGCTGAGATCGCGCCACTGCACTCCAGCTTGGGTAACAGAGCAAAACTCCTTCTCAAATTGTATTCCATCAGAGGACCACGTCTAAACATACATCGCTCACATCCAATCCATGGGCATGTGGACCATTTACAGTTCTTTTACGCCAAGTGACTTTTCAGTAAACATTCTTCTATAGAATGTGCTTTAAGACTCTGGAGAAAATCTCTAACGCTGCTGAGTCAAAGGTCACACACGAGTGACACTTTTTTTGGATACAGAGTCTCACTCTGTCATCCAGGCTAGAGTGCAGTGCTGTGATCTCAGCTCACTGCAATTTCCACCTCCCTCATCCAATCCATTACCCACCACGCCTGGCTAATTTTTGTATTTTTAGTAGAGACAGTTTTCACCATGTTGGCCAGGCTGGTCTGAAACGCCTGGCCTTAATGATCCACCTGCCTGGGCCTTCCAAAATGCTGGGATTACAGGCGTGAGCCACTACCCAGCCCACAAGTGACTTTTTTGGGTCTTTTTGAGACAGAGTCTCACTCTGTTGCCCAGGTTGGAGTGCAGTGGCACAATCTCAGCTCACTGCAACCTCTTCCTCCTGGGTTCAAGTGATTCTCCTGCCTCAGCCTCCCAAGTAGACGAGATTACAGGTACACGACACCACACTCAGCTAATTTTTTATTTTTGGTAGAGATGGGGTTTTCCCATGTTGGTCAGGCTGGTCTCAAACTGCTGACCTTGAGGAAGACACCCTCCTTGGCGGAACTCATCTAAACCTAAGTACCTCCTAAAGGGCCCATCTCCAGATACAGTCACTTTGGTGGGGGACAGGGCTTCAGTGTAGACATTTGTGAGGGCACAATTCTGTCCACAGAAGGTATGTATGAGAAAACTGGCAAATTTAAAAGACTAGACACTGAACATTAAACTTAAATACCCAACTTTAAAACTAAAAAAGGAACCAGGTGCTACCAAGGGTGGGTGCTGAGGTATACCCCTCACCATTCCCTTCCAAGACTGGGCTCTGGGGTGTGGATTGCTGATGGCTCCTAGCTGAGACCCTGCACTCAGATTCTACCTCCTGGCCCAGTTCCACTGCCCTCACTGGGGCGGCCCCCATCCAGGGATGCACAGCGTGGACACAGTGACCATCAGACAGCCCCACGCAGGCCACCCCTGAGGGGCCGTCCCAGCTCTGCAGCACACCGTGGGGTGCCCAAAGCCTGGTATACCTGCTGGGCAGCCGGCCTCCCCTCTGCCCAGGCGCCTCACTGCCTCCAGGTGTAGCTCCTGAAATCCCCACACCTGCTGTTTCCTAAGCTGGGGCCTGGAGTCTGTTTTTCAGGTAGGTCAACCTCAGCCACTGCTGATTTCAGTGAGTTCAATTCTTAGTTTTAGGAAAGCAGTCCCCCAAGGGAATGCTTTGAATGAGCTTTTGAGGAACAAATGAAGCTGATTTCTAATGAGGGTACCAGTCATCAGAAGTGAATGGTGCTTTTGAAGAATCCAGTTCTCCCTCTGCTTCCCCCAGGCATCTCCCTGTCTTCAAGACCAGTTTGCAATACCTAGCAACGTGTAGCTAAGCCAAGGTGACTCCAGACTCCAGTATGCGAGCCCTCTAAAAAGGAGCAGGGCTGAAGTCGCTGACTTCTGCTGAATTTCATGACCCTGCACAGCCTCCACGCCAGTAACCCCGAGGGCCTTCAGGCACCAGAGCTGATGCCCAGGTCAGAGCCAGGTACAGGCCAAGGGGTGCTTTCTCCTCCACCCCAGGAGTCAGGGCAGGATCCCACCCAACTGTTCTGCACCAGCAGGGGCTGCCCCCAGGGAAATGGAAACAGAGAGGCTTCCCACCCCACTCAGAATTAAAGCAGACGGAGAGGAGGCAGCCCTAGACCCTTGTCCAGGCTCCCATAACTCATGGAGGCTAACCTCCCACCACTCCCCACTACTGGGGGTTAGCCTACCACAGGTGCCGTACCCCGACACCCTGCAGGCGGGCTATGTGCACGCGCACACTTGCACACACGTTTGCACAATGCTTTTTTTGAGATGGAGTTTCATTCTTATTGCCCAGGTTAGAGTGCAATGGCATGATCTCGGCTCACCACAACCTCTGCCTCCTGAGTGCAAGCGATTCTCCTGCCTCAACCTCCTGAGTAGCTGGGATTACAGGCATGCCCCACCACACCCGGCTAATTTTGTATTTTTAGTAGAGATGGGGTTTCTGTATGTTGGTCAGGCTGATCTCAAACTCCTGACCTTATTCACACATGCACACTCACAATGTCCCCCACATGTACACACGTATCCATATACAACTGTTCACACAGGTGCTCACACATACACACAGGTTGACACACCCTGGCATGCCCCTCACATCCTGTCACACACAGGTGCATACTCGCATGCCCACCTGCACACTCACTCAGCGTGCAAGCCAGTGCTCATGGCCGCCTGTCCAGGTGGGCGGCTGGCCTTTATAAATCCTGTGCGTTCACGGGAGGTGTGACGCTTAAGGTATATTTCTCCTCCCTTGCACATTTCAAATTACCTTGTTTCTACTTTTAAAATATGTGACATTTGGGAGTGTTTGCTTTCCAAGTTCCAACCAGTGGCCAAGCACGGCACACTCTGGAATAACAAAGCCACCGTGAGAGGATGGGTGTACTCACCCAACCGGGACGGCAAACAAAGGGGCTGGTGGGGCCCAGCCCTGCCCTTCCCACACCCGCCTCTGCCTGTTCCAGGTACTAAGAACTCAGGCTGGGCCTGGGGCTCAAGCTCTCCTAGAGGAAAGTGAAACCCAGGCACCCGACCCCCACTCGGCTTCCCAGTCCCACCTGCCCTGGGTTGGAACTCACACTCCCCTCATCCGAGGGCTGGAAGGCTCGGCTTCTCACCTGCAGCCTGGGATTTCCTCTAAAAGGCCAGGGAAAGGAGGCCCAGCCCTGAGCAAGACAGCGCTGTCTTTATCTGGAAGGTTTGAATTTGAACTTGCACGGTGGCATACCTGCTTTTTTTTTTTTTTTTTTTTTTTTTTTTTGAGAGAGTCTTGCTCTGTTGCCCGGGCTGGAGTGCAATGGTGTGATCTTGGCTCACTGCAACCTCCGCCTGCCAAGTTCAAGCGATTCTCCTGCCTCAGCCTACCGAGTAGCTGGGATTACAGGCGTGTGCCACCATACTCAGCTAATTTTTGTATTTTTAGTAAAGACGGGGTTTCACTATGTTGGCCAGGATGGTCTCGATCTCTTGACCTCATGATCTGCCTACCTCAGCCTCCCAAAGTGCTGAGATAACAGGTTTGAGCCACTTTGCCCGGCCGTTCCTGCTTCCAATTTAATTTCCAGTGGCCCCCAACGTCCTCAGGCTGCCCCGTGAAAGGGAGGATGACAGACACAAACTTGTCCTGCCCCCCGAGGGAGGCGCCTGTGCAGGGACCGGAGATCAACAGGCGGCTGCTAACGCCAGTGAGCGCAGCCAACCCGAGCACAGAAGTTAGTCCTTCGCTTGAAAGGTCTTGCTCCTTTCAGTATGTTGCCAATGAAACGAATCTCCATGGAGTTGTCAGGTTGGTTTGCTTTTTTAATGAGACGTTGTTTGCTTAGTTTTTTGTTTGTTTTCATTTTCAGAAAGTAGCTGTATGCGTTTCCCGTGGCTGCCGTAACAGATGACCCCAAACTGGAGGCTTGTAACTACAGAAATCCATTCTCACAGTGCACAGTCCAGGAGCTAGAAATCAAGGGATCAGCAGGGCCCAGCTCCCTCTGGAGGCTGCGGGGTGGGTCCCCCTGCCTCTCCCAGCTTCTGGGGGCTCCTGGCGTCCCTGGCTTGTGGGTGCATCGCTCCCATCTCTGTTCTGTTCTCACAGGGCCATCAAATCTCACTCTCCTTCCTCTTATTAAAGACACCGGGCCGGGCACAGTAGCTCATGCCTGTAATCCCAGCACTTTGGGAGGCTCAGGCCGGTGGATCACCTGAGCTCAGCAGTTCGCTAGCCTGGCCAACGTGGTGAAGCCCCGTCTCTATGACAAAAATTAACTGGGCGTGGTAGACAGCACCTGTAATCTCAGCTACCTGGGAGGCTGAGGCAGGAGAATCCTTTAAACCCACAAGGTGGAGGTTGCAGTGAGCCAAGACCATGCCACTACAGTCCAACCTGGGTGACAAGAGCGAAACTCCATCTCAAAAATAAAAACTAAGGCGGGGCATGGTGGCTCACGCCTGTAATCTCAGCACTTTCGGGAGGCAGAGGCAGGCGATCACCTGAGGTCAGGAGTTCGAGACCAGCCTGGCCAACATGGCAAAATCCCATCTCTACTAAATATATAAAAAATTAGCCAGGTGTGGTGACGCATGCCTACAGTCCCAGCTACTTGGGAGGCTGAGGCAGGAGAATCTCTTGAACCCATGGGGTGGAGGTTGTGGTGAGCCAAAAATTGCGCCACTGCACTCCAGCCTGGGTGACAGAGCAAGACTCTGTCTCAAGAAAAGAAAAGACAAAATAAAGACACCAGTCATTGGATTTAGAGTCCACCCTAAACCCACCATGACTTAATCTCAAGGACCCAAACTAATTACATCTGGGAAAACCCTATTTCCAACTGAGGGCCCACTGTGAGATTCTGTGTGGACACGGATTTTGGGAGCTGCTACTGAATCCACTCCAGCGGCCCCCCGTGTTTGTCCTGCAATCAAGTACGCTCTGGCCTCTGCAAGCCCGGGGCCCCAAGAGCAGCAGCGCCTGCCTGGCAGAGCCTTTCCCGCGGATGCTTCTGAGGTGGAAACGTCCAGGACTCGCTGGGCGCTGCTCTCCCTGCCTGCAGGAGACGGTGCTCCCCACAGCTCATCCTCCACCACCCAGCCAGGGAGAGACGGTGCCCCCATTGCAGCTCCCCATGCCTCCAGCAGCCCCCTGCACGACCACCAGCCCCCTCGCCTCACGGCCCCTGTGCCCGCCCTACAGTCTCCAGACCTACATGTCCCTTGCATCACAACAGCAGAGTGCTCCACGACAGCAGCCTCACTACGTGTCATTCCCACTGGCTAGAATTGCACTGCTCCACAAAGACCCCAGCCTGAGGCTCCCAGGGCCCAGCCCCAGCCAGGCGCCCAGCCCCTCCACAACACACACACTGGCCTGTGCCGGCCCCGCTCCCTTCCTCCTCCCAGGTCAATACTCATGGCCCCATGTGTACTCTGCACATGGCTTTCCAGTGTCTGAAGGCCACCCCAGTCCCCTCACCGTGCCTGTCCTCCGCCTCGGGCACTCCCCTCTCGGGCAGTTCAGCCCGCCTGCCTGCTCAGGGCACCCTTGGGGGCTCTCATGGACCCCAAATCTCTCCTCTCTGGCAAGCGCCCCACCAGCTCCACGTCCAGCCCTGCCTGCGTGATCGCTCCCTCACGTGTGTCTTTCCCCAGCTTTGTGTGGGCAGTGACAGGGTCTGTTTGGGGCCAGTCCGAGGCTGGCAGGCACACAGTGCCCAATACAGGCCTGGTGTGTGCAGGGCATACGCTGAGCACCTGGCAAGGAGGGTTGCCTGGGGAAAGCCGGGTCCCCTCGGTAGCAGGTACTGACAAACGCTTGAAAGTGAAACGAAGTCATAAAATGCCAGGATTTCCCCAGTTCCAAGCCAACGATTCATGCTTGCACTTAACCCATGAAGTCACAAAACCCACATAATTCATGTATTTGATTCAAATAGTGCAGGAAAGGTGTTGATGTAATGAATTAATTTTACAGTTAAATCTTTTTTTTTTTTTTTAAATAAAGACTACAAAAACTGTGAGCAACGGGGTTTTGGATGAAGAGGACCAGCCTGGGAAGGCCCCGTCTCTGGGTTCCTTAGGGCCGACTCCGAGCACCTCCAGCCATAGTGAGAGCATTTACAAACGGGGCCAATCCAGGATTCCCCCCGGGGTTGGTGGTTAAGCATTTGCAGCATAGCACTGCTCAGAAGACAGTTAGGGAAAGCACGAGTGGCACACAGTACTGCTTACAGGCAGCTGGAGGGGCTGGTTGTTAGCACGAGTGATTACAGTGCTGTTTTAAGAAGGGATCTGGAGGGGCTGCTCCCCGCCAATCCTCAGGGGGAACCCCGAATGGCTGCATTTGTAAACCTCCCACACCGCTCAGTTGAAGACAAATGTGATATGATAGTTTTTAACGCTAAAAATCATCTAAAGGTAAATAATTCGGGTCAAATTTAGTGAACTCCATGTCTTTATTTTCTAATACAGCTTTTATAAGACACACTCTTGTAAAAAAATAAATGTTCTCAGATATGCTCACCATCAGGATTTAACTTTTATCTTTCCTTTCCTAAGAATTCTCATTCAAAATAAATTTGGTGTTCCCTTTACACCCCAGGATTCTGCTTGGAGTCAAAGGCTTGCCAAGCCATTCAAATCTGGGGAGACTTCCCCGTACTCTGCACACCCCGTTATAATGGCAGCCTCGCCTCCCACACCAAGGAGAGTCTACCTGGGCAAACTGCTGTGCTCAGTCACGCACGCCGCCCCCCACAAACTCCCCCTCTCCCCACAGGAGGGACGCAGAGCTCAGCTTCCTGATTATGGCTGTAGATGAGGAACCCCATACAGAAAAGCATTTTTTTTTTTCAATAGAGATGAAGTTTCACTCTGTCGCCCAGGCTGGGGTGCAATGGCGCAATCTCGGCTCATCACAACCTCTGCTTCCCACATTCAAGCGATTCTCCTGCCTCAGCCTCCTGAGTAGCTGGGATTACAGGCGCGCACCACCACACCTATTTTTGTATTTTTAGTAGAGACGGAGTTTCACCATGTTCGCCAGGCTGGTCTCGAACTTCTGACCTCAGGTGGTCTGCCTCCCTTGGCCTCCCAAAGTGCTGGAATTACAAGCCAGAAGAGCATTCTTAACTGCAAAGTAAAAGCTCCCAGGAGCCAAGGCCCCTCCAGCCCTCATGGCCTCACGAACCTGCCCCGTCACTTGGTACCTGTCCTACACCAGGCTTGGGGCTCATCTGCCACAGGCGGGGCCAGGTGCTGGGTGTGCCCCTGATCTGTGAACAAGAAACGGGGTGTCCAGAGGGCCTCTAAGTCATTACGTGGAGGCTCTGGTAGGGGGCCAGGCACAGGCCCAAGGAAGACAGAGGGCATGGAGGTGGGGACAGAGGTCCCACACAAGGGGATGCTGATGTGAACCCCAGGCTCAAGAGCTCCAGAACCTGCCCTGGGGGGCTGCCCCAGGAGCTGGGAGAAGAGAGAGGCAGGATCCCAGGGTGCACCCAGAGAGGGGCACAGCAGGCAGAGAGAACCTCAGGACCTGGGGGGCTGCTCCAGGAGCCAGAAGAAGAGAGGGTCCCAGGGTGCACCCAGAGAGGGGCACAGTAGGCAGAGAACCTCAGGACCTGGGGGAGGGCTGGGAACGCCCTGGGAATGTGCCCCAGGAGGGGAGGGGGCGTGTAAAGATTGACCATTTAGGTTCTTAAATAAATAAAAAGACAATTCCTTTCTGGTCCTAAGAAACAGCTGAGCTTTGAACTAGAAAAACTAGAATTTCCAAAGGCCGAAATGGTAAAACTCAAGCACTTTGAAGCCTCAGTTCATGCAGAAGTAAAGATCAACACGAAACACAAGAAGAGAGAACAAGGAGTGAGTGGAAGAGCCGGGAACAGGAACATGGGACAATTTCAAAGTCAGGTCGTCTCACGCAAACGCACAAAACCTGAAGCCAACTCAAAGCCCCAGCAAAGAGCTCAGTCCTAACACTGGATGTGGGCATGCAGAAGGCACAGTCTTGAGACTGTGTGGCTCACGTCAGGAACTTCACTACCAGAGAAAGCACAAAGGCAGGAGGCAAAGAACATGACAGCGTTTCTAAGAAAAGGGTATGTCGGCAATTATAAAATACCACATGGATTTGCCCATCTCTTCTTCCATTCACTCATCTACGCATCCTTCCACATACCCATGCAGCCACTCATTCACCCACCCTCCACCCTTCCATCCATCCTTTTACTCACCCACGAATCTATCCAACGATCCATTGTTCATCCACCCACCTATCCAGCTTCCATCACCCACCCATCACACCTCCATCCACCCAACCCCTCATGCATCGACCCACCCATCCAACAATCCATCATTCATCCATCTACCCATCCTTCCACCCACTCATCTGCAGTCACCTGCCCACCCGTCCTTCCGCCCACTCATCCATCTAGAAACCTGCCTGGCCCAGGCCATCTTTAGTCACTGGGGTTGTCAGAGTGAACAAAACAGATCCCTGCCCGCAGAGAGTTTCCATCTAGGTAAAAATATCAGATGTTCAGAAAAAAACAAAAATACACGAAGAGTCTTACAACAGATGGAAAAGTGGAGGAGGAAGCTTTGAAGGGGTGCTGGCATTGAGGCTAAGGGGAGAGAATGGTCAGGCTGCAGAATCAGGCAGGGCAGCCATCAAAGTCCGGTCAGGATCAGAGAGGGTGGGCACCACTGGGGCTCCAGGCCAAGCTCTTTACACCCCGCCAGATTCCAACCAAACCTGAGAAAGTACCTCCAGCCTCCAACATACACGGCTCATGTGCTCACACACACTCACATGCACGCCCACACGCACGCACAGTGGTTCCCACCGCAGAGCAGTGGAGCCAAAGCCCTGCCCTTTCCTGTTCGGCAACAGGACAGTCCCACACCAGCAAGGCCCCACCGGGCACAGGAGCCGCGCAGAGAAGCCCAGGCGGCTGCAGCCTGGGGAACATGTACAGCAGTCCACGGCCAGTCAGCACCTGCCTCTTCCCGGGGACCGCAGAACCCCGGTGGCAAGCAGCCCCAGGAGGAAGCCAGCCCAGCAGAGGCCCCAGCCACTGGGGCCTCTGTCCAGCAACAGAGCTGTGGAGGGCAATGTGCTACTAAGCCAGCCCTGCCGGGCAGGCTGACAGAGAGACGGAGGGACAGACAGAAAGGGCCAGGGCCACATGGCGCTCTCTGACCCTGGCTATCCCCAGGTCCACACTTGGGGACGAGGACATGAGAAGCACTCTCCCAGCAACCTCCTCCAGCGGTGAGCATCGTCATCAACCTGACCTTCTCTACAAGGCCCGCCTCAGCACCTGGCCGCTCAGATGAGTGCATGAAGACTCAGCAGGAACGTGCTAGCTCACACAGCCGCATGGGTGGGAATGGAATTAAGTCTGCAGCCACCTTAGTGGGTCCAGAGAATGAGTCTACCTCACTGCCTTCCCTGGACAGGTGCCCCCTCCGAAATGTCCCTACAGGAGGGGCCACCCAGGGGGGCAGGATTGCAGGGGCCTAAGTACCACGTTCCAAACCCCCACGGCACCGTTGTCAAGACAGAGGTTTCCTGAGCAAGATCCTGGCTGGTGCCTCAGTTTCCCCAGCTGTAAATCCATCCCCTGAGGAAGGAATTTCTGCCTCTCTTGGCAGGGAGCATTCCCCGGCACTAACAGGCTGGTGTGGGCGGAAGGGCTCATTTGGAACGGCTGTTAGCTATGCGTCTGCACAAGGGCGAGGTTACTATTACTGGTCCCTGTTCCTCGCTGCCTTCCTGAGACTGGAGGCCCGCTCCGTTCTTCCCTCACTGCCCCACGCCCTCCTCCTCCCCAGCTCCCACCGGGAACTGCTGGAACCACTGCCTGTGAGCGCCCACGCCTGCCCCTGGGTTTCATGCTTTGTTTGACTTTCTCACCTCCTAGTGACTTGCTCTGCACCTGGAATCCCTCCCGAGTCACACCTACAGGCGGCCCAGCCCCTCCCCACCTGGCAAGGCTACCAGGAAAGGCCTCAGCAGGAAGGCCCAGACTCCCACTCCCCAAGGAGGGAGGTGGGAAGGTGGAGGCCAGGTGAGCCCGGCGCTGCGGAAGCGGCTTGTCCAAGGCTGGCCTTCTCTGCATGACTTCATTTGTGTCTTTGAAGCAAATTCTCATATCTCCAAACACACCCATTAAAAAAATATAAATGCATTCCAGCATCAAAGAAAAATGATTCCCACCGACCCGCTGGTTTGAAGCAACTCTTACAGGAGTCACCTGCATGCCGGGGGCTGGAAACCCGCCGAACCTGAAGGATGGGTGCACGTTTTACTACCTCCGGACGCTTACAGCAGCTCCAAGCCGAGTGCTCCAGAAGCACACAGGCCCAGCGGGCCCAGGGGACCCCAGCCTGCAATCACACTGGCGGACACCGCCTTTCAGAGGAGGGGCTCCCTATAACCTCCCTCTCCATGACACAGATGGGGCAAGACCAGCAAAGAACCCGTCCTGTGCTGGGGTTACATGGTGGCCCCCAAAAGGATGCGTCCACATCGTAATTCCCGCACCCTGGGAATGTTAGTTACTTATATGGCATTGCAGAAGCCGCACCTGTCCAGAGCTGATCTTCTCTGCATGGCCAGCCCCTAATGATGAAGTTAAGAATCTTGAGATGAGGCAATCGATGAACAGGTGGGCTCCGTGCAATCACAACGTGAATTCGTGTAAAATGAGCGCGGCGGGAGATTAGAAACAAGAAAGGCCGTGCAGAGGGAGGCAGAGCCTGGAGCCAGGCTGCCATAAGCCAAGGCCTGCAGCCTCCAGGCACTGGGTAGGCAGGGGTGCTCCTCCCAGAGCCTCCGGGAATCGAGGCTGGCCCTGGTGACACCTCGATTTTGGCCTTCCAGCTGCAGAACGGAGGGAAGGCGTGGCTGCTGTTTCCAGCACCCTGGTTTCTGGTCACTTATCACAGCAGCCCTAGAGAACGACGCCCAGAACACACCGAGGAAAACATCCAGAGTCAGCAGGAACCCTCTTCTGGGGTCAATCCCCTGAGGAAGTAGCACCCTGAAACCTCCCAGTATCTCCCTGAGCCCACACAGACCTGGAGCCACGGGAGATCAAACACTCCTTACTCCGCGGGCGTTTGTGGCACCTGGAAGATACCAGGATGAGCACCTGCTGTGCCAAAGAAACGCAGCGTCTCCCCGGCCGAAGTGGACTCTGAAAGTCCTGGTTGCCAAGATTGGTGGGAAGGGCAACCCCAGGGCTCTGGATACCACCACACCTGGTCCTTGGCACCTGCGGTACACACAGCTGGCACTTAGGGGGCGGTCAGCCCTGCTGACCACCAGGCCATGAGTGTCCCTGTGGCCCCAGCACCACCCTGGAGTTTAGAATCCCATCTTGGCTCCCCCGGCAAGGCACCTCCAACTCCCTCAAAACAAAGCCGGGGTCCTTCCAGGCCAGGGGGTGGGCCAGGGAAGTGGCCCTCTTCAGAAGGACATTGGTGGGAGGCTCAGGAGGCCTTCAGGACTCGCGATGAGGCAGACTGGTGGTGGGTCCTGTCCAGGGCAGCCGGGGCCAAGCCAACACTCCTGGGTCCTGGGGTGAAGGACACAGCGTTTATGCTGCCCTCAGGCCCAGCACATGCTGAGAAGACAGTGCCACGGTGGGGCAGGCAGGACTCCCCTGTGCCCTCCAGGCCTCAGAAGTTGCCTTTTTTTTTTTTTTTTTTTGAGACAGAGTCTTGCTCTGTTGCCAGGCTGGAGTGCAGTGGCACGATCTCAGCTCACTGCACATCCTGGGTTCAAACGATCCTCTTGCCTCAGCCTCCCGAGTAACTGGGATTACAGGCATGCGCCACTATGCCCAGCTAATTTTTGGGGTTTTTTTTTGTTTTTTTTTAGTAGAGCCGGGGTTTCACCATGTTGGCCAGGATGGTCTCAATCTCCTGACCTCATAATCCGCCCACCTTGGCCTCCCAAAGGGCTGTGATTATAGATGTGAGGGTAGTTGCTTTTCTCCAGGGACCATGGGGGTGGGGACAGCCCGCAAACAGCCTCGTCCACAGAGGGTAGGGTTGGTGGGACATGTGGGTGGGATGGGCCTGGGTCCTGAACCTAGGGGAGAAGGTGCTGTGCAGCCTGGTACCCCACTGAGCACTTGGCTCCTGATGTTAGGGAGAGGGCCAGCCTCACCACGCCTTGGAGGGAGGCAGGCTGGGGTCCTGGGTGTGGGGCAGGGTCTGGCCATGATCCTGCTGGGCATGGAAAGACAGCCGAGGAAGGTGAGCCAGGCAGCTGAGCACAGCAGGGCGGGAAGGGGCGTGCCCCACGCGTTACCAGCACACAGGGAAACCGTGCCAACTGCGAACAGCAGCGTCCCGGGCTCAGCTGGAATGCTAGTGAAAGTCCCACTCATCATGGAGAAAGGCTGCTTAGCACCCCAACGCTTCAAACTCCCCTGGTCAGACCAGTGCGGCCGGAACACAAGTGCCCTGGGACAGATCAATGTCCAGAACCAACCAGCAGGAATTCTTCATTCATCACTTGGAGTTGGGGGGGAGGAACTGCCCTCATGAATACAAAGTCTATCCCCATTATGCCCAGCCAGCTCCATCTGATAAGGCAGCCCCACCACACCCAGCCCTGGCAGGCCTTAGGTGTGCAATTAACCTGGCCCCCGGCCCCCAGGAGCAGGGCAGAGGCGGCCAGCAGGGGACGAGAGAGCAGAGAACACTCTCCCCCGAGGTCGTCTGGGTCACTGCTCTCAGGGCAGAGGCTCAATTCTGACTCCCCAGCAGCTCCTGGCAGCCCTGGGTCCAGGTCATGGCCAGGCCCCCACCACAGCACCAAAGGTGAAGGCTGCTCACTACTCATGCCTTTGACAAATATTTAGCAGGCGCCGACTGAATGCCAGGGTTGTGGTTAGCAAAATAATGGACCCCCGAAAGGTGTCTGCATCCTCGTCTCTGAAAGCCAAGGATGTGTGACCTCACATGGCATAAGGGACTCTGCAGCTGCGGCTGAGGTCATCCCAGAGGACCATGTGCCCCAAAGTCATGACCAGGAACCTTGTAAGAGGGAGGTGGGAGGGCGAGAGACAGAAGGTGCTGCCGTGGTGGAAGCAGGGGTGGAGTGAGGGAGGAAGGCCGAGGAAGGTGGGGAGCAGAGCAGCCGCCGCTTCCCAGGGCTTCCCGGAGCAGCCCAGCCCGGGCCCTGACGGCAGGCTCCTGCCCTCCAGAACAGCAAGAATGAATCCGTGCTGCGTTAGGTCCCTCACGTGTGGAAGTGTCCCAGCGGCCACAGGAGACGCATGCAGGGGTGAGAGCGCGAGTATAATTTGCCTTCAAGTATAGGAAGACTCCCGAGCCATCTCAAGAGCAGCGCAAGGGCTAACTGTCAGTAACTGGACACAGTTTGAACCCATTCTTCCATCTTTCAGCGTTTGTTCCTCCCGGTCTCCCCCCGATATTCATCCAGCACACCTGCTCCTGGGTCAGCCTTCCTGGAGCCTTCCACACGCGAGCCCAGCCCAGCACTCACAGAGCCCACACTGACTCCGCAGAAGTGGCATCCCTCCAGTGCACACAGACACCCACGGCCTGCAGCCAGCCCAGCCAGGCAGCCTCGTCTCCCCTCAACAGCGCAGACGGCGAAGTCACGGGAACGACATGTGCTTTAAACCACAGCCAGATTTCCACTGAATGTGGCTCGTCTTCCAGCCACTTTTTTTTTTTTTTTTTTTTTTTTGAGATGGAGCCTCACTGTCACCCAGGCTGGAGTGCAGTAGCACGATCTCAGCTCATTGCAACTTCCGCCTCCCGAGTTCAAGTGATTCTCCTGTCTCAGCCTCCCGAGTAGCTGGGACTACAGGCACCTGCCACCACGCCCGACTAATTTTTTCTATTTTTAGTAGAGACAGGGTTTCACTGTGTAAGCCAGGATGGCTCCAGCCACTTTTCTAACCGTGGGAAGATATTTCTGTGCAGACACTTGCTCCTCACTGACCCACACTGTACACCCAGGTCAGCTCGCCCACACCTCCAAGCTGTCCGGGTGGGATGTGGGGAACACTCTGCTCCTGTTCTTAGAGTTTGCAAAGGTAAACACACCACACAGAAACCTGCCTCCACCCCGCAGCGGCCTGTGGCCCTAGCCAACACGACAGGCAGGCCAGGGAGAAGTGCCAGAGACGCTGATTCCCAAAGTCCTTAGCTCCCCAGCTGAGGAGCACCCAACACTGAATCGTGTCCCCAGAAAGATACGCTCAATTCCTAACTCCCAGGACCCCTGAAAGTGACTTTACTTGAATAGGGTCTTTGTAGAGATGATCGAGTTACGATGAGGTCATCAGTGTGGGCCCTAGTCCAGTGACCGATGTCCTTACAATAAGAGGGAAACCTGGACAGACAGCCGTGCACAGGAAGGACGCGGTGTGAAGACGGAGGCGGAGACTGCAGTGACGCATCCGTCAATCAAAGACCACCCGGGGCCCCCACAAGCTGGAAGAGGCCAGGAAGGATCCTCCCCTAAAGCCTTCGGAAAGAGCACAGCCCCGCAGGGACTTTGGTTTTGAACTTCTAGCCTCCAAAACAGTGAGACAATAGATTTTTTTTTTTTTCTTTTTTTGAAACAGGGTCTCACTCTGTCTCCCAGGCTGGAGTGCAGTGGCGTGATCTCAGCTCACTGCAACCTCCACCTCCCGGGTTCAAGCAATTCTCCTGCCTCAGCCTCCCAAGTAGCTGGGACTATAGGTGGGAGACACCATGCCTGGCTAATTTTTTTTGTATTTTAGCAGAGTCAGGGTTTCACCATGTTGGCCAGCATGGTCTCGCCCTCTTGACCTCGTGGTCTGCCCGCCTCGGCCTCCCAAAGTAGCTGGGATTACAGAGGGCAGTGGTGCAATCTTGGCTTCAAGATTCAAGCGATTCTCCTGCCTCAGCCTCCCAAGTAGTTAGGATTCCAGGTGCTCGCCACCACACCCAGCTAACTTACGTTTTTACAAGAGATGGGGTTTCACCATGTTGGTCAGGCTAGTCTTTTTTTTCTTTTTGTTTTGAGATGGACTTTCATTTACTCTTGTCGCCCAGGCTGGAGTACAGTGGTACCACCTTGGCTCACTGCAACCTCCAGCTCCTGGGCTTGCCACTGTAACCCTTCCACACACAAGCGGCTTAAGCAGCATGGATTCATTCCTACTATTCTGGAGGGCAGAAGCCCTGCAGTCAGGGTGTGGGCAGGGCTGCTCCAGGAGGCCCTGGGCAGGGCCTGCTGCTCCGCCTTCCTCAGCTTCTGGAAGCCGCCTGGGTTCAAGTGATTCTCCTGCCTCAGCCTCCCACGTAGCTGGGACTACGGGCGCCTGCCATCACGCCCAGCTAATTTTATATTTTCAGTAGAGATGGAGTTTCACCATGTTGGCCTGGCTGGTCTCGAACTCCTGACCTCAGGTGATCTACCTGCCTCAGCCTCCCAAAGTGCTGGGATTACAGAGGCTAGTCTTGAACTCCTGACCTCAAGTGACCCGTCCGCCTCATCCACTCAAAGTGCCGGGATTACGGGCGTGAGCTGCCATGCCCAGCTCGAGACAATAGATTTCTGTCATCCTCAGCCACTCAGTTTGTGGTTACAGCAGCCTCAGGAAGCTCACAGAAGTCATATGAGGACTGCAGGGCAAGTGTGAGGACCGTGCTGGGTCCCAGTGCTGCTCGGCTGTGCCTGCACACCCCGAGCAGGACACTAATTCTGTTTATCAAAAGCCCCAGCTTTGGAGGAAGAAGAAATTTCGTGGAGGAGAACAGGAGACATCTTGCTAAATTTACCCACACCCCAATCCCACAGCATGATTTTAATAGAGAGCTGAGTTGCCTAGAAATGAAATAATACCCCCAGCTTTACAAGAACGTACCACAGACATGGTGGATTTCAAAACCTGTACTCTGTAGAAAAAGCCAAACGTAGCCGGGCGCGGTGGCTCACGCCTGTAATCCCAGCATTTTGGGAGGCTGAGGCTGGTGGATCATGAGGTCAGGAGTTCGAGACTAGCCTGGCCAACATGGTGAAACCCTGTGTCTACTAAAAATACAATAATTAGCCAGGCCTGGTGGCCTGCGCCTGTAGTCCCAGCTACTCAGGAGGCTGAGGCAGGAGAACTGCTTGAACCCAGGAGGCAGAGGTTGCAGTGAGCCGAGAAAGTGCCACTGCACTCCAGCCTAGGGGACAGAGCAAGCGTCTGTCTAAAAAAAAAAAAAGCCAAATGCAAGAGACCCGAGAAGCACCCAGAAAACTTGAAGTATCCTGAATATCTGAAGACCACATTTTCCTAAGAAAGGATTCTGTTTCTGCTTTATTTGAGATTTTAATTATAGGTTATGTAACGATTTTCATTCTGAATGATAACTCGGGTTTCAGGACTAATGCAACTTTACTAGGGATACTTGGGAGTGAAGCTTTCATCCTGTAAGCCTTGTGAGCACCGGCCCACCTTCGATCCTGCTCGGAGCAAACGTCACTCTGCCGGGTGAAGACACAGCTCACCACGAGCCAGGACCTTATCTGAAGGTGCAGAATCCGCAGGTTGGGATCAATGGGTGCATGAGCATATCACATGAAGACGGAAACCCTACAACTCTTATGAGAACCCAAGATAAAACGCACCGCTGGATGTACACATTTTACAGCAGAATCGGAGAAGGGCCACAATTTAAGATTTTTCCCATGAGCACACAGGTGATATTTTTACTCCAAAAATTTCTCTGTCCTTGAGCCTACACAGAATGTCCCTGGCCCCAGGAGGCCCTCGCAGGGACAGTTGGGGACCCTGACCTAGGGAGGGGACCCTCACACAGGATAACTGTGATTGTCCCAGCCTAGGGAGTTGGTACAAAGCTCAAAGCCAGCAGCACTGACGTGCTCCCAAGTGGCTACTCACCTACCGATTCCCAAACCAAGCTAAGGCCCCAGCTAGGGAGCACCGAAACTCCCGGAAATTCAGGTGGCGTGGGTGCACAGGGCCCAAGGACACCCCCACTGGCAGGCTTTGAGCTCAGCAGTCTGGAAAAGACTATTCTCCGCTGGGTGCAGTGGGTGCCTGACACCTGTAATCCCAGCACTTTGGGAGGCTGAGGCGGGCGGATCAGGAGGTCTGGAGTTTGAGACCAGCTTGGCCAACATGGTAAAACCCTGTCTCTACTAAAAATACAAAAGTTAACCCTGTGTGGTAGCATATGCCTGTAATCCCAGCTACTTGGGAGGCTGAAGTAGGAGAATTACTTGAACCTGGGAGGCAGAGGTTACAGTGAGCCAAGATTGTGCCACTGCACTTGAGCCTGGGTGACAGAGCGAGACTCCGTCGGTGGGTTGTGGGGGAAGATTATTCTCAGAACTCCAGGGTCCTAAAAGCAGGGGATCAAGAATAAACTCGACCCTAACAAAGACACCCCGGCCCACTGGCACACATGGGAGGGGCACCCAGGTCTGCCTTTATCCGGACACGAGGTGAGTGAAAGTGAGTTGCTGCCGCCCGCCTCCAAGACGTTCAGCCTTGCAGAAAAACCCGCCCTTCCTGTGGTATCAGAGCTGCCACTCAGGAATGTGCCCCATGCGAAGATGAAGGCGTTACAGTGATGACAGATCACCCGCTCACAGGGTGGAGAGAGATGAGAAAGGGAAGCGTGTCCTGGGAATGCCAGAGGCTGGGAGTCCATGCTCCGGCTCACAGCTGTGACCAGCACAAGGAGATACCCTCGTGGGAGCTTAGCAGGTGCTCCCACAGCCAGGACAAAGTCAGGCGTACCTTGGCGTCCCCTGGGAAGGGACAAAGAAGACAGGGAAAGGAAGAACACATTCTTGGAGAGTCCCATTTCTTCCAGCTCAGTACCGGAGGCAGCACAGGTGGCACTCTGACCACAGCACAAAATGAATGGCAGACCCTGGGGGCATTTTCTCTGGCCTTCGTGGAGGGGCGGGACAGCCAGTCCCATCTCATTTGCACGTGGTGCCTGCTGCAGGCTGGTGCCACGCTGGGCCGTGGGCATGTGCTGTTGGGCAGAGGGCGCTGCTGTCTGCATCTAGTGCAGAGGGAGAAAGGTGACGATGACAAGCCACCGCCATAGGGGTGGGGGCTGCAGGGAGGACAGAGGAGCGGGGCTAGGGAGGGAACATTCAGGGGAGACCTGGGGAAGGTGTGCTGGAGGGGACAAGCGCCACAGTGAGGGGAGCCAGCGTGCTTCCCGAAGGCCAGAGTGACCTGAGCATGGGGAGCTGGGGATGAGGCTAGATCTCTGCGTGCACGGTATACTGGAGCACCAGTCACCCCAGGAAGGCTTGACCACGGCACTGATGCGATCAACATGTGTTTTACCAGGTATTCTGGGCGCTCCAGGAAGAGGGGATCATCAGGGCAGGAGGGGGCAGCAGGGAGGGCGGGAGGAGGCCCCACCAAGGTGATAACATGATCATGGGACGGCAGCAGAGAGAACAGCTGGGCTGGCAGGCAGAGTCATCAGGCTATGGTGAGAGACTGAATGTGGGGCTGGGGCATCCACCGTGAGCCTGTGGGCTGAGATGAGGACGGGGAAAGGAAGCAGGATTGGAGCAGGGAGTATATGGAGCTGGTCCGGGGACACCCTCCAGGGACCAGAGGCAAGAGGCTGGAGGTCTAGAGCCATCTGACCCTCCCAGGGGTGGTTGTGAAACTCACCTCTTGGCCGGCCGGTGGCCCACGCCTGTAATCCCAGCACTTTGGGAGGCCGAGTCAGGTGGATCACAAGGTCAGGAGTTCGAGACCAGCCTGACCAACATAGTGAACCCTCCTCTCTACTAAAAATACAAAAAACTTAGCTGGGCATGGTGATGGGCACCTGCAATCTCAGCTACTCAGGAGGCTAAGGCAGGAGAATCAGGTGAACCAGGGAAGCAGAGGTTGCAGTGAGCAGAGATCACACCACTGCACTCCAGCCTGGGTGACAGTGTGAGACTCTGTCTCCCCATCCCCAAAAAAAAGGAAAAGGAAAAAGAAAAAGGGAAAAGGAAAAAAAATCCACCCAGGGGTGCACCTGGGTGTTGACAGAATGGGGATGACAACTGTCCCACCTCCTAGGTTGTCACAGATACCTGGGAAAGGCTGAGTGAGAGCAGAGCCCTGGACTGGCACTCTTGGTCACCAGTAGAGTACTGCCCATTTTAGCAAGGAGTGAGTGGTCATGACGGTTTAATTAGGGAGAGGAGGCAAAAGAGCAGCACAGGACTCAAAATCAAGTCCTAAGGCCAGTCCGGATTTCATGAGGTCAGGCTTCTTGCTGGGAAGGAACTCTGTTCTCTCAGCCCCTCAGGTGCGAGGTCAATAGCCGAGAAGACACTCCCAGCTGCTCCACACCACCCATCACAATGGCCCGTGACTGACTGATTGATTGACGGAGTCTGGCTCTGTTACCAGCCAGGAGTGCAATGACACGATCTCGGCTCACTCCAGCCTCAGCCTCTAGAGTAGCGAGATTATAGGCATGCACTGCCATGTCCAGCTAATTTTTGTATTTTTAGCAGAGACAGGGTTTCGCCATGTTGGCCAGGTTGGTCTTGATCTCCTGATCTGCCCACCTTGGCCTCCCAAAGTGCTGGAATTACAGGCATGAGTCGCCGTGCCCGGCCCACACTGCCCCTTTAAACCCAGTGACCAGCACAGAAGGCGCCTTTTGCAAAATGCTGTTAAACAAATGAATCAAGAGGAAGGATTGGCTAAGCCGGTAAACCCGGCCTGCCGTTCCACCCTTGAGGGCCTGCAGCTGCAGCTCAGAAGCCAGAATGCCCAGGTTTGAATCCCAACCCCACCCGCTGCAGGTCCGGCAGCAGGGTCCTTGCCTTCGGAACTGAGGCCAGTTCTCTGCCGTGGGACGGGCAGTCCTGTGCACTACAGATGTCAAGCAGTATTCCACCAGCATCCCTGCCCCTAGCTGTGACAACCAAAATGTCTTCTGATTTTGTCAAATGTCCCCTGTGGGGGCAAAATCACCCCAAAGGAGAACCACTGGGCTAGATGCTTTGATGCCTTGTACCTCAGTTATCAAACGGGGTCAGAGAGGTGCCTTAAGAAGTAAATGAGAAAGTACATGTGGAATCATCTAGAGCAGTGACCATCACAGCAGCATACACACTAAATATTAGCTATAGTCCAGCCAGGCACGATGGCTCACGCCTGTAATCCCAGCACGTTGGGAGGCCAAGGCAGACGAATCTCCTGAGGTCAGGAGTTCGAGACCAGCCTGGCCAACATGGCGAAACCCCATCTCTACTAAAAATACAAAAAATTAGCCGGGTGGTGGTGCATGCCTATAATTCCAGCTACCTAGGAGGCTGAGGCAGGAGAATCACTTGAATCCAGGAGGCGGAGGTTGCAGTGAGCTGAGATCACACCACTGAACTCTAGCCTGGGCAACAGAGTGAGACTGGCTCAAAACACACACACACACACACACACACACACACACACGGCGATTAGCTACAGTCCCTGGCATCCCGGGGTCCAGAGACATGGAAGTGTGTGAACTACACCCAGTGTGGGGGTGGACCAACAAAGGCATAAGGCAGGCACCCAGAAAGCTTCAAGGGAGGCTATGATCCATTGGATGAGGTCGGGAAACTTCTAGAACCTTCTCAGAGCAGGGGACAGCTGCTGAAGTTGATTTTGAGGGAGGTCCACAACAGGCAGATGGATGAGGAGACGTGTTTCAGATGAAGGGACAGCAGGTGCAGAGGGGAGATGACACTGGGCCCTGTCTGGACCCACAGGAGCCAAGCTGGAGCCTGACCCATGTCCTCAGGCAATTTAACAAAAAGCAGAACTACAATGTTTACAGAAAGCCCAAGGGTCTGGGAACCGAGGAACACAAGCCCGAGTTCGCCTCCCACGGGTGTTCAGGAACCGCTGCAGAGCGGAGAAACTGGGAGGGCATCCCAGGCACATCTAAGATGCCAGCGCCTTAAGGCTTCCTGTCCCTGTCCCTTTCAGAGAAGGGGATGGCTGCAGACCCCAACTGCAGTCTCAATGCTGAGAGTGACCGGCAGCCCTCTGTTCCCTGCAAAGACCAGGGGCAGCCACGAACACTGGAGCCTTGAACAGAATTCTAAGACCAAAATGGATTTCAGAGACGAGAAAGATGTCAGTATTTTCTCCAGCATCAAATTCGCTGAGCTTTTCCCAAAACTAATTGCTACTTCTTTCATCCAGCTCCTGCCATCTCCCATCCCGAAACACAGGAAGCCAGGGGCTTCCAGCAGCTGGTCCCAACCTCACAACCGTGAGGCCTCGAGCTCAGCTTACCAGGGAGCAAGTAATAAAACCCCGTGACGACAGCACCACTTTCATCATGAATAAATAAGCTCAATTACCTCCACGCCGAAAAAGGAGCGCTTCAAAGGGAAAGAGAGAAGGAGAGGAAGAGGGACGGAGTAGAAATAATCAGTCTTAATTAGCCTTATCTCGGAGGGAAATACATATGATAATTTTAGTACCAAAAGGGATTCAAATTAGTCTATGCTGATCATTACATGTTAGTGGGTCTTACTGGTGATGACAGACTTGGCCGTTCCCCAGTCATTAGAGTTCTAAAAATGACTCTCCTGATGAAAAGGAAACCTGAGAATCTCAGGAGGTGGATTCCCCCACAATGGGTCAACCATTGTGGGGGGGGAATCTGCTGGCCCCGGGATCCCCAGGGGCCTCAGCCGCCCCCACCCAGCGCAGCCCAAGCTTACTGCAGCCTGGACTGGCAGTGCCCGGTCTCAAAGCCATGTGAGACGCCACCCTAGGGCTTCCGATTCATCTGACAAAGCCAGAGGTGAGGGTGCTTACAGGGTCCCCTCTACCCATGAAATTAGCCAACGGCACAGATGAACTTGGTCACCCCCCGGAATGCGCTGGGGGAGGTCTGGCTGTGTGCGGTGGCCTAGTATACGGTAGGTACTCAGTATCTGCGGACCAAGTAAAGATGGCCCCCTCGCCAACTCCTGGGAGCGCAACAGGCTCCTTCCCAACTATGGCTTCTTCATCTGAAACAGGAAAGTCGGCGAAGCACCCCCTACCCAGGCCACATGGAGAGGCGGAGCGGCCCATTCAAGGCCACGAGGGGCAAAGGGGAGGAAGGGGACCTTGGGAAGCTGACACAGAACTGGAATCCACTGAAACTCAGAGCAGGGGAGGGGGCCCGGTTCAGGCCTGCTCAGAGCTCCCCCCTCCTCCCCCGCCCCAACCCCAACCCCAACCCCAACCCCAACCCCAACGCAGGTGTGGGCTGTGGGAGGCAGGGTTCTCTTGCCGCCTCTGCCTGCCTGCCTTGCACACAGCCAAGCCCTGGTATAGACAGGAATTTAGGATTAACACTCAGTGAGAGACAGCTGAGGGGAGAGCCCCAGACCCAGATGGCACCAACAGCCAGCCACAGACTAGCGGGTGTGGGAACACCAAGGGGCAGGTGACCATGGTGCCTTCCTTCCACCCGCTGTATGACCAGAGTGCCACCAACCTGGGGAGCCGGACGCAGGGTGTCCGAGCCGGGAGCCTCATCGCACTGAGCTGCCAACACCCGCGCCGTGGTGGATTTCCCTCCACTCCTGATGCAGAGAACCTCAGAAGCCATCCTTCCCCTCTCTCTGCTCCCCGGCGCTCTTCCTGCCTGATAAATACCTACTAATACCTCAAACCCTTGTTATAAGCTCAATAAACTTGCACTACGTGCTGCTAATGAGCAGCTAACGATGGCTCAGGTGTTTATATTAAACAGATTAATCGAGGACACAGTCGATGGAAGCGTCTCAAAGTTACCTCCGGTAGGAACCAAATCCCGCCTAATCCCAGACAGCTTTCAAAAAAAAAAAAAAAAAAAAAAAACAGACAGACTATTCACCACCAGGATATTATGAATTCATTTTTCAAATGAGCCATCATTTTATGGAACAATCAAAGACCAAAGCAAGGTTTGTGGCCGCGAAGCAGAGAATGTGTGTTTTTGTACGCATTCAGCTCTCAGGCTGGCTTTTTTAAAAAAATGCACCCATTACTCCAAATGCACCGTTGGCTACATTTGGAGTAATTCATCTTGGTGATGAGTCAGGAGACACCAAGGAAAGAGCGTCTTCAGAGGCGGCGGGATGAGTCACGAAATTTCTACAGTGACAGGGAGGCACGAAAAACATGGGCTTTCAAGACTTAAATGATTAACGGCTCAATGATTTCCACCCGGTCCCACTGTTGTACCCTAAGCAATTAAGCTTGCAATCTGGAATAAAGTACTTCAACCTGGAAGTCACTTAAAACCAACACACAGCACTTCGTGCATTTAGGTTTTCTTTTAAGTAGATCTCACCCTGCCACCTTGCTCTACTGTCCTCCTAAAGCAGGGAGTTAAGTCAGGCAGGGGAGGTGAGTGAGCCGTGGGCTACGGTCAGGGAAGTCCCCAGCTGGCTAAGAAAGTGCCATTGTTAGTGGCTGGGTGGCTCACACCTGTAATCCCAGCACTTTGGGAGGCCGAGGTGGGTGGATCACCTGAGGTCAGGAGTTCAAGACCAACATGGTGAAACCCTGTCTCTACCAAAAACACAAAAACTAGCCAGGCATGGTGGCAGGTGCCTGTAATCCCAGCTACTCAGGAGGCTGAGGCAGGAGAATCACTTGAACCTGGAAGGTGGAGGTTGTAGTGAGCCAAGATTGCGCCACTGTACTCCAGCCTGGGCAACAGAGTGAGGCTCCATCTCAGAAAAGAAAAGAAAAGAAAAGAAAAGAAAAGAAAATGCCGTTGCTGAAATCATCTCAAGGTTCATGGAGCCCACACCTGGGCCCAGCGCCCGTCCTCTGACCCTTTTCCCTGGAGGGACGTGGACAGAGGAAACCACCCAAAACCCTCAGCCATGTGACCTGGGACGCGTGTCCAAAGCCGGGGCGAGCCCGGCCACCCGCAGGCCGCAGGCACCTACCCGTGAAGTCCTCGAAGCACTCGCAGGTGTAGCCGCCCTCGCGGCTGCGGCAGCGGCCGTGGGCGCCGCACGGGTTGGAGTAGCAGAGGTCGATCTCCGTCTCGCAGTAGTCCCCGGTGAAGCCGGGCGGGCACCGGCAGCGCAGGCCGTTGATGGGGTGGATGGGCCGGAAGAGCACGGTGGTGGAGCGGAGGAAGGGCGCGGAGCTGTCGAAGCGCAGCACGGAGACGCACTTCATGTAGTTCTCGCAGGGCTCTCGCAGGCAGATGTTGTCGTCGAAGGGCAGCACGCGCTGCGTGGAGATGCTGGTCAGCAGCGTCCGGTTCAGGTAGAGCTGTTCCTGCAGGTCCTCCGACGGGAAGAACCGGCCGCGGACGCCGCCGGGCAGCAGCGCTGAGAAGGTCACGTTCAGGATGTTGGCGCTGACGTCGGTGTCGTTCTGGACGTTGAAGACGAAGACGTCCTCCTTGCTGGTGGACAGCACCGCGGCCACCCCCTCCACGAACAGGGCCAGCAGCGGGGACAGGAACTTCTCCTGGGACATGTTCTCCAGGCGGACGGTGATGCTGTTGGTCAGCATGTCGTCCGTGATGATGGTGACACGCAGGGTGCAGAGGGCCGTGACGCTGTGGATGCCGTCTGCAGACACAAAGAGAGTCAGGGTCACTCAGACGCCATGGGAGTCAGGGGTCCTACAGGCCCCATCCCAGGAGCAGCCTCCAGCACACGTGGCAAAGGAGAAGAGAGCCTGGGCATGCCCATTCCCCACCCACGACCACCCCTTGACCCTCCCTCCTCCAGGACCCCGACGCCCACCTGCCTTTCTAAAGCACAGCTGCAATCACTTCTCTCTTTGACTCCGAAGCTCTCAGAGGGCCCAAAGCGCTCAGCAGGGCACCCTGATGACCACCGAGATCCAGCCCCTTACTGCCCGAGACTCCTTGCATGCTTTGCTCCAGCCACATGGGGACTTAAAGCCCCCCTTTACCTCCTCCGAACCTGTCCCCCTCCAGGGACCCCATGCTGCCCAACCCCCCAACAATTCTTCCTCTCTCACAGTTCTGCTCAAACTCTGCAGTGCCCGGCAAGCCCGCCCCGGTCCCGCCCTGGAGACACCCCCACCGACGTGCTGTGCTGAGAGTCCCACTTAGCTTGGCCGCACCCCATGCCACTCCACAGGCCCAGCACACGGGAGGCACTGAGGAACACCGCTTTACAAAGACACGCAGCACCGCTCAGCCAGCAGTAAACAAACCACTCAGCAAGGTACTTAGGAGTCTGAGGTCAAGACGATGGCGCACCTGGGTTGCAAAGGCGAGTGCGGCATCCGTCCCAGGTCAGAATGGGATGAGATGTTCAAGGGGCAGGCCATGGGGAAGGCCATGGGGACCAGCGGCTCCCAGGCACAGAGCAGCAGCCCCTATCCAGGGGCCTTCACCTGCCGCCTCCAGACCTGGGCTCAGATGTGGGGTGGGATTTGCAGAAGAGCCTGCCAAGGCCACGCCCTCCAGGCTTGGCTCAGATTCTGTGTTCCAGGCGCTCCCCCACCCCATGAAGCCCCCTGCCTGTGGCCCCCACGAGAGCTCCCACCCTGGTTTCCATGGAGCATGGGGCCCCTATGGGAGCCCTGTAACTGCCTGGGCCTCAGTAACTGCCCTAGTCAGGAGGACAGGACCCAGGCAGGGAGCCAGAGAGGGCCAGGCCCTCCTCGCTCTCCTTCTGGGGACTGTGAGGAAGCGTCCGGAGAGGCCACCTCATCGCCCCGAGCCCGGCATCATGCCTGACAAGGCACAGTGGCATGAGGAGAGGCCAAGGGGAAGCGGGGACCCAGAGCAATAGGCAGCTCCGTACCCGGCCCGAGCTTTCCCAGCACCAAGAGGGACTGGGAGTCACGTCATTTGTCTAAACAACAAAGAAACACAACCAACCACTCCAGAAGCCACAGATTCGTCCCGGTGTGGTGGACCCAAGATCCCAAGAGATTCTAACAGAACCCACATCACCCCTAGTTCACAGGCAAGGAAAATGGAGACACCGAGAAGCCAGATTTCATCACACCCAGGAACGCGAGCCTGGCTGGGGGTACCCACTCCCACCCCAGGAACGACACCCGACCTGTACACTGGGCGCTGTTGTCTCTCTGCCAGGTGGCGCTCAGGACAGTGTGGCAGGCCAGGACGTGGAACGCGAAATTAACATGTGTGCAACCTCGGTGTGGGGAGCGCACCTCTGGCTCTGGCATAAACCCACAGGCCTTCGAGGCCACACGGTTCTGTCGGGAACTCCCACAGAGCACTTCAGAGGGGGAAGGGGCAGCCAAGAGGGCGTCTGCCACTCACAGAAAGAGGCCGGTGGCTGTAAAGAAGAGAAGCAGAGAAAAACACAAACGAGGCTGGGCCAGGTGGCTCACACCTGTAATCCCAGCACTTTGGGAGGCCAAGGTGGGTGAATCACGAGGTCAGGAGTTCAAGACCATCTTGGCCAACATGGTGAAACCCCATCTCTACTAAAAATACAAAAAAATTGGCCAGGCGCATTGGCTCACGCCTGTCATCCCAGTACTTTAGGAGGCCAAGGCGGGTGGATCAAGAGGTCAGGAGTTCAAGACCAGCCTGGCAAGATGGTGAAGCCTTGTCTCTACTAAAAATACAAAAATTAGCCGGGTTTGGTGGTGGGCACCTACCATCCCAGCTACTGAGGAGGCTGAGGCAGAAAATTCCTTAGAACCGGGAGGCAGAGGTTGCAGTGAGCCGAGATCACGCCACTGCACTCCAGCCTGGGCGACACAGCAAGACTGTCTCAAAAAAAAAAAAAAAGAAAAACACAAATAAGGCCAAAAGGTCTGAGGCAAAGGACATGGTGGGAGATGGCCTCAGAGAGCGTGTTCCCTCCCCCCCCCCCCGACCCCAGGCGCTCCCACTCTGAAGGGGGCCTCCAATCCCCCATCCTGGAGCAGGGTGGACCTGAGACTGCTCGGTCCCACAGGAGACACATCCTCGAGTCCTTGGCCCAGGCTGCAAAAGGGCTGGAAGGCTCTGCCTCCTTCTTCCCAGTGCCTAGACCCCATACGAGAGAGGGCACGTCAGGGAGAAGAAGGCACTCCCATCCAAGGCCCTGGCCAGCGGAAGCCCTAGACCCCAGATACGGCCCACCAGGCTGCTGAGGCTTGAGCCACCCCAGGGAGGACCCAGACACCACAGAGCAGAGACCAGCCCCATGCTAAGCCTGGCCACACTGGGCTTATACGACCAGCGCTGGAGGCCACTGGGTTTGGGATGCTTTGTTACACAGCACCTGACAACCAAAAGCGGCACCGTCAACTCACAGGCCGACCGCTCAGAAACTTACACCACTAACCCTCACTGTCCCGCACAGAAGTATCAATGCTTTGCTGGAAACGGAACCATGTCTCCTCAAAATTCTTGTGTTGAAGTCATAACCCAAGGGGATGGGTTTTGAAGATGAGGCCTCTGGGAGGTGACGAGGGTTAACGATGAGGTTACGAGGGTGGGGCCATGTGGGGATTCGCATCCTCACAGGAGGAGACAGCAGAGAGCTCGCTCCTCTCCTCTACATCAGGACACAGCAAGAAGGCACCGTCTACCAGACGGAGAAGCAAAGCCCAGGGAACCTGGCCGCGCTGCCTCCCTGATCTTGGACTTCCAGCCTCAAGAACTGTAACAAAACAAATGTTTGTTGTTTAAACCACTCAGTCTGTGGGGGCTTTTTGGTTTGTTTTTTTGAGATTGGAGTCTCGCTCTACCACCAGCCTGTAGTGCAGTGGCGTGATCTCAGCTCACTGCAACCTCCGCCTCCCGGGTTCCAGCAATTCTCCTGCCTCAGCCTCCCGAGTAGCTGGGACTACAGGCAAATGCCACCATGCCCAGCTAATTTTTGTTTTTTTAGTAGAGCTAGGGTTTCACCATGTTGGCCAGGATGGTCTTGATCTCTTGACCTCGTAATCCACCTGCCTCGGCCTCCCAAAGTGCTGGGATTACAGGTGTGAACTACCGTGCCCAGCCAAGGGCTCTGATTTTCTTATTTGTTTATATCTGTTTCTTTCCCTGTGAGTTCCTGAGAACCCAGAACCTGTAGGTCTTGTTCCTGCTGCACCTGTCACATCTAGAACAGTTCCTGGCACTCAGAAGCTACTAGATAAACATTTGTGGAAGAAAGGGGAGGAGGGAGGAGGAGGGGAGGGAGGCAGGGAGAGACAAAGAGGGCAGAGAAGTACGGTGTCACTTTAACTCCAACATTAACATTTACACAAACAGCATGAGAGACTCCATTTTTCATGTGAGCTATTTTTTTGTGCCTGTTTGACTTTTTTTTTTTTTGAAAGGTCCATTGCAATAATACAGATAGGATACTGTTTGCTTCCTCGTGGCGGTTGTTATGAAACATGCTTTTATCTTAAACCACACATGGATGTGTTTGTTCTGGCCTGATACACAAAGGTCGTACTGATTTTAAGCTAAAAGCCCAGGCCTTCTTGGGGTGCCCTGAGCTCCTCTGACCCCCACAAGTGGAGTGGAGGCTCCAGCCCTGGGCAGGAGGTTCCTGGGCAGCCCAGGAAGGCACAGCACAGAGAAACACCCAGAACAACGAGCCATATTCTAGGGATATCCTCTTCACTCAGGGACAAAATGATAACATAACAAACAGAAAATGCCATGAAATGTGCTGGAGAACATGACGTGCACCTTACCATTAATCCCAACATCAATTTCCTTCCAGACCACAGGCCTGCCCAGGGTCCCCGGCCACAGGGAATTTACTTTCTCCTCAAGTAGTCTGGGTTGGATTTTGAACCAAGTACGCCTTCAGATACACATATCTAAACGCCACCAGTTCTGGAATGCTGAGCAGAGACAGACCAGGACAAGAAATAGGCCAGGCATGGCGGCTCACACCTGTAATCCCAGCACTTTGGGAGGCTAAGGTGGGTGGATCACCTGAGGTCAGGAGTTCGAGACCAGCCTGGTCAACATGATGAAACCCTGTCTCTACTAAGAATACAAAAATGAGCTATGCACGGTGGCATGTGCCTGAAATCCCATCTATTCAGGAGACTGAGGCAGGGGAATCACTAGAACCTGGGAGGCGGAGGTGGCAGTGAGCCAAGACGGCACCATGGCACTCCAGCCTGGACAACAGAGTAGGACTCCACCTCAAAAACATTTAAAAAATTTTTTAAAAAAGGGAAGAATTACTCTTTATATATATATATATATCTATATTTTTTTTATTGCATTTTAGGTTTTGGGGTACATGTGAAGAACATGCAAGATTGTTGCATAGGTACACACATGGCAGTGTGATTTGCTGCCTTCCTCCCCATCACCTATATCTGGTATTTCTCCCCATGCTATCCCTCCCCAACTCCCCACCCCCCGCTGTCCCTCCCCTTTTTCCCCCGACAGACCCCAGTGTGTGATGCTCCCCTCCCTGTGTCCATGTGTTCTCATTGTTCAACACCCGTCTATGAGTGAGAACATGCGGTGTTTGATTTTCTGTTCTTGTGTCAGTTTGCTGAGAATGACGGTTTCCAGGTTCATCCATGTTCCTACAAAGGACATGAACTCATCGTTTTTGATGGCTGCATAATATTCCATGGTGTATATGTGCCACATTTTCCCTGTCCAGTCTATCATTGATGGGCATTTGGGTTGGTTCCAGGGGAGTTACTCTTTCCCACAAAACAAAAAAGTTTCTACCTGAGTTCAGGAGCGATCAGCACTGTTGACAGTGGTTCTGTCTGCGTTGCTGATTTTGTTTCTTAAAAAACTTAATTTTAAAACAGTTTTAGATTTACAAAAAAATTACTAATACAGAGGGTTCCCAGAGACTCCACACCCAGGCCCCTATTAGTTATGTTGTCACATCAGCATGGGAGGTCTGGGAGATTTTTGCTTGTTTGTTTTGAGACGGTCTCATTCTGTCGCCCAGGCTGGAATGCAGTGGTGCCATCATTGCAGCCTGAGACTTGAGCTCCTGGGCTCAAGTGATCCTCCCACCTCAGCCTCCTGAGAAGCTGGGACTATAGGAACACGCCACCATGCCTGGCGGGGTTTTCTGTTTCTGTTTTTGCTTTTCGTTTTTTGCAGAGGGGAAGTCTTGCAAATGTTGCCCAGGCTGGTCTCACATTCCTGGCCTCAAGCGATCCTCCCACCTCAGCCTCCTAAAGTGCTGGGATTCACAGGTGTGAACCCCTGCGTCTGGCCTCAGCATTTGTCATAAGGAATGAGCCATACTGACACGTTATTAACTGAAGCTCGTTCTTTCTGCAGATTTTCTTCATTTCCACCCACTGTCCTCTCCTGTCCCCGGACCCCATGCCACACTCAACTCCCCTGCCCATGGCGGCTTCTAGCCTTCCCTGAGTCTGGGACCTCTACAGTTTTCAGGGGCTGTGGTCTGTGACCTTTAGGTGATGCTGATTCTCTGCCTCTCACTGTCCTCTGTGGTTTTATTTCTGTGCGTGAGTACAGGTCAGGTTCACCGTCTGAGGTCTTCTTGATTTTGGGAGGCACAGCGCCCGCCCAGCACGCTCTCTGCCCACTCTCTAGGCGTTCCCCTCAGGGCTCTGCGGCACCTCAAAAGTGGTCAAGTGCCATCTCTGCTTTCCCGGAAAGGATGAGTCACTTCACTGTGGCTCAGACGTGGGAAGCAGACAGAGCACATGGCAGAGCGTGAGGCTGCAGGCCCCCTCCAGCAGGTGCTGTGCAAACCTAGACCACTTCATGGGGAGGACCTTTCTGAGTCTCCATGGAGGATGGGACCTGCCCAGTCCCCCTGACTTTCACAAAAGACTTTGCAGTCAGATAATGATCATCCATGATCGGGTTCCCCATGGTGGGCTCACGCGTGGGACAATGGGGGCAGAGGTCACATCACGGCCTTCAAAGAGCAGGCAGCCCTTGGAGGTCAGGGGACAGTGCCGCAGTTCAGAGACTCAGTGGCAGGTGATTGGTCGCTGTGGGTAAAGAGCAGCTCAGCTGACGCAGGACGGCCCCAGGAGATGGGAATGGGTTTTCTAGGAAGAATGGAGTTTGCCACACCAAGTGGAGGGGACAGGCCTCCCGGGTGCAAAACGCAGGAAAAGCAGCAAGGTCAGCAAGGCGGGGGGAGGGGGCATCAGCTCCCGGGGCCGCCAGAGCAAAGGGCCGCCACTGCGTAGCTGACAGCAAACGTTCACTCTCTCCGTTCTGGAGGCCAGGGGTCTGAAACTCAGGTGCTGGCAGAGCCGATTCCTCCTGGAGGCTTGCGGGAGCGTCTGCTCCGGGCCCCTCTCCCAGTGCTGGGGGCCAGCAGTCCTAGGCGTTGGCTGGCTCCTGGGCACACACCTCCGGCCTCTGCCTCTGCTGTCAAGTGGCCAAGGCCCTCTCTGTGTCATCGCCATGCCTCTGTCTTCTGTTCAGGGCACCGGAAGCCGGCACGGCCTCATCTCAACACTTGCCTCACTTAAGGCTGCAAAGAGCTTCTTTCCAAACAACATCCCACTCCGATGTTCCAGGTGGATGTGAATTTTGGGGAGACACAAGTCAACCGCAGGAATGCAGCATAGTGGGGAGACACGGGCACCGAGGCAGGGGTGGGTGGACCTCCGACTGCCGCCGGCCTCGTGGGCTCTTGATGCAGGGCCGGGGGATGGCTGAAGGACAGATGTCCACAGAAGTGTGGAAGGAATCATCATTGGCCCCTTGACAGGTGAGGACACCAAGGCAGAAAGAGGCCGAACGTGCCTCGTAAGGTCACTCGGGGTGAGCAGCAGGGCCCAGATTCACCTGAAGCCAAGTCCCCGCTGATGGTGGACATGATGGACACAGGGGATGGTCTAAGAGGACTCTAGTCCTGGCATGGGAGGGTCTGCTGAGGACATGGAGGAGGAAAGGCCAGTTTCTGATCCACTCAGGGCCTTGGGGATGACCTAGCGAGATGGAGCCACAGGCAGCTGGAGACGCGGCCAGTGCCGCAGGGAAGCAGGGGCCCACTCACTCACTGTGAGTCTCCGTCACCACCCCATGCACCACAGCCTGGGGGCTCCTCCCCTCTCCCATCACCAACGCCCCTCGAGGCCTGGTTGGGGCAGCCCAGGATGCCCTCGGGATCCAGAGCCATCCCCTGCGGCCAGCTGTGGTCACATCCACAGGGCGCTGCTAGCCGTCCAGCCGGTAAGAGACATGGTGCGTGCCTGTCCTTCCCGAGGCCTTCACAGCAGGCAGGGAGGGCCCTGCTTGGTGGCTCCTGGTGGCTCCCATGCAAAGCCGGGGAACTCTGAAGTGGCTGTGTGCCTCTCGCTCTCCCCAGGTTTGTTCTGTTTTGTTTTAGAGGCCGGACTGGAGCCAGACAGCAGGTGTGATGTGTCGCTCCCGCAACCCGAGGGCGTCTGGCTTTTCTCCTTTCCAGGCAACAGTCTGGGACCTGCGTCTCATGAATGCAGGTTCACTTCACAGGAACGAGGTGACACGTGCCTTCAGGGTTGGGGGCGCTGCACATGGCAGGATGTCAAGCCATGAGAGGAGGAGTGAGCCTCGGACCCAGGAGAGCAGAGTCTCATCCCAGCACGAGCGTCTCCAGCAAGCTACATTGGAGAAAAGTCCAGGTGCTGCCCACGATGCCATGGAAACAAAGTCCTATGTTGACCTTGTAGTCAAGGTAGAAGGCAAATCTCTGCCTGGGATCAGGGTGGGGAGGGCAGAGCCAGCCTCCCCTTCCTCCTCGTCCCCATCTGTGCCATTGGCTGGACAATAAGGAGGGAGGCCCTCTTGACCCCCCAAGGACACCCACACCTTGGTCTCCTCTTTGGAATCCAAGTCCACACCCTGTAATCCCACCAATGCTGTCCCCTTGGGCTGCTGCAGGTGGGTCCTCACACGTCCTCCCCTGTTGCGCCCACCCAGTCTTAGCCTCGGACGAACACCCCAGGCAGCCAGCACCCACTCCGACCCGCCCCAGAGTCTGGTCCCGATGCCTGATCTGACCCTTAGGAGCCCACCCTGAACCCAAGCTGCAGGTCCCAGGCAAGTCACTTAACCTGTTGGGGAGGCTGCTGGGATCTGCTAAGAACAGCAAAGCCCTTCCTCCCACAGCCAAGCACAGATCACATGGAAATGCGCAGGCAGGCACTGGGAAACCCATCAATGGGCAAATTAAGAGCATGTTAATGGTCCTCTGAAAAGCTTCTAGAGCTTCAAATATGCAATCATTCAAATACATTTTATCTTGTTGCGTTATGCTGTTTCCAAGGTACATTTATTCACCTAACATCCTTCTTCGCCTCCAAATTACAAAATCCTAGAAACGACAAGAATCATTCTGTCACAAGATATGGAGGAGAGCACAAAAGAACCACATCCCAAGACCGACAGCATTAGACGAGTCAGCATAAACAAGACACATTATTATGACTGAAAACACCCCACTTCAGGTGGCACGAGAAATGGGGAGGCCTTAAAAAGGAAGGACACTCTGACACACACCAAAACACAGATAAGCCTTGAAGACATCACGCTGAGTGAAAAGAGGCTGGTCACAAAAGGACAAATACCGTCTGCTTCCGCTTACGCGAGGTCCCGAGAATAGTCAAATCCACAAATACAGAAAGCAGAATGGTGGGTGCCACGGGCTAGGGGAGGGCCATGGGGAGGTGGTGTTGAATGGGGACAGAGTGTAGTTTGAGAAGGTGAGGACGCTCTGGAGGTGGATGGTGGTGACGGCTGCACAACAGTATGAATGCGCTTAATGCCACTGAACTGCACACTTAAAAATGGCTAAGATGGACCATTTCATAAGCTTTCTCGCCACTAAAAAGAAATAAATGAATGAGGAGGGGAAGAAATGAGGAGAAATAAAGCTACAAAGATACCTAAAACTTCCTTCTCAATGTCACTCCCACATTTATTATTTATGGTAAAACCGCATGATCTTCGGTAACATTGATTAAGAAATGTTCTCTCCCGACTGCACCTATAAAATGAAGCTCGGATCCCAAGGCAGAAGTTAGAATCGAATTTAGGATTTAATGCTATCGAGTTGCCCCATCTTATTCCAACGTAGCTCATCACATCTCTGTTTGATGGAACCTTCTGGAAGGCTGAAATCATAACAGGTCCCACTGTGCCCCAGGAAGGTGTGTTCACACACAAACGTGGCCAGCCCAACCCCAGCCTAAAGAAGTTGTGGGCTGAGGCGTGAAGCAAATGCATTCCTGTCAGGAGACGGAACTTTCATTTAAGTTAAGGATTGCTTCCTCAGAAAGCTCAACACAGAATTAACATATGACCCAGAATTCTATCCCTACGCACAATTAAAAAAAAATACATCCATACAACTTGTACACAAATGCTCACCACGGCATTGTTCACAACAGCCCAAAGTGGAAACCCAAACGTCCACCAGTGTATGAATGGATAAACACAGTGTGTTCCATTCATACAGTGGAATATGACTCAGCTGTAAAGAGGAAGTAGGCCAGGCGTGGTGGCTCATGCCTATAATCCCAGCACTTTGGGAGGTCAAGGTGGTCGAACTGCCTGAGCTCAGGAGTTTGAGACCAGACTGAGCAACATGGTGAAACTCTGTCTCTACCAAAACACAAAAAATTAGCCGGACATGGTGGTGCACACCTGTAGTCCCAGCTACTCAGGAGGCAGAGGCAGGAGAACTGCTTGAACCTGGGAGGCAGAGGTTGCAGTAAGCTGAGATAGCATCACTTCACTCCAGCCTGGGAAACAGAGTGAGACTCTGGCTCAAAAAAGAAAAGAGAAAAAGAAAAAAAACCAGGAAGTACTGACCAGGCTACACCGTGCATGAAACTCACAAACATTCTGCCAAGTGAAAGAAGCCAGACACAAAAGGCCACGTAATCATGATTTCACTGATATGAAACACCCAGACTCCACAGAGACAGAAGCCAGTGCAAGGGGCAAGACAGACCAGAAGGGATGAAGCTTACTGGGCATAGGGTTTCCTCAGGCGAGGAGAATATTCTAGAACTGCACAAAGGGAGAAGTTGCATAACTCGTAAATGTCGTAAATGCCACTGAACTGTTCATTTTAAAATGGCTGATTTTAACTTATGTGAATTTCACCTCAGTTTTTTAAAAAAGAAAACAAGAATTAAGAATTGATTCTTAGTAAAAATTTGTCTCATTTTGGCATGAGATTGTCCAAAAAGAGAAAGCCAGTCTAAAGGGCATTTCAAGAATGATTTCCTTCAAACCAAGCTGTCGAATGAAGTCAGAGATGAACAGATGTCCCGAGAGGCGGAACTGCTTCTCCTTGCAAGAGCGGGAAGCCACCTTCCCACCCTGGAGACACCCAACTCCCCCACCTTAAAGATGCTGAGTGTGGCTTGGGTAGAACCAAATTCACCACTATCTGTTTACACCATGAACTAAATATCACAGGAGGAGCCCACACAGGCCCACGCACCACAGTGAAGACAACAGCCCGACTTCGACAGGGACCTCATACCCGGAGTTCATCAGGGACTTTCTGTTTTCTGTGCTTTGGCTCAAGTCTGCACAGAATGATCTGAAGGCATTCGTTTGCTGAACAGGAATCCAAACGTCTGAACCACAGGAAACCCCCCGCTGGAGAGTGCCGGGAGCTCCCATGGGGAGACGCTGAGTGACCAACAAGCCTGTTTTAAGATGAGAAGAAAAGGAGGCAGCCCGGGGCTTCAGCTTCCAGGGCAGGTTCCCCACGGCAGCACTGGTGACTCTCGGGGGGCTGGGTAACTCCGTGGGGTGTCAGACCCCGGGAGGACGCTGGGCAGGATCCCTGGCCTCCACCCACTGGATGTCAGCAGCACCCCAGGTGCACGCCAGGCCGCCCGGGCCTCTGTGCCTCCCGACAGCGCCATCTGCGGCATTCCCCTGCCAGCTGAGCCAACAGGGAGCCATTCCAGCCTCGCTCTTCCCTGCCAGAACCAGAAAGCCACCTCTCTGCCCCCGTCCTGGAAAAATGGGCCAAGTTCCCCAAGGCAAAGATTAAACGACAAATGTAAAAGAACAAGTGGGCTCCCGGTTCTGAGCCGAAGGACGCCTTCCAGCATGACAATGCAGGCCTGAGCACCCGCCAAGGGACAGCCATATGTTCCCCGGCGCAACGTGTCCACAAGCCACTGCCAGCACCAGAGAGCTGTGGACAATGGGGATGGGACATTTCAGCAAACACAGCAATCGGCCCAACCCAGCCCTGCAGCAGGCCCCGCTCAGAGCTCTCAGGCTCTCCAGCCGCTGCTCACCGCAGGCCCAGGGAGGCAGGAGAGATCGGGGCCAGTCTGGAACATTCTAGGCTCCAGGTCTAAAAGTGACCATCCAGCACCCAGGCTGGCTTCTCATCCAGCCACCTCAGCAGCCACAGCAGCAGGTGACCCTCGCCCTCCCTCTGCGTGCCACTATCCCCATCTTCCTCCTCTCCTTGCCCAGAGTCCCGCACGCTCACACCTGCGGCCGGTGCAGCGTCTGCTGACGGCCACTCCCAGGGCTCCGGTGAATCCTGGGAGCTTCTCCCTCTCCAACGTGACCTGCTGGACTCAGGTTTGTCCCGACCCCCATGCTTGTCGGCAATGCCTCTGAAATGCTGACTCATCTCCAGGGACCAGCCTGCGTCAAGCTGCTCCTACCCCTGAGCCCGAAGGCCCTCCTGTGCAGAAAGGCGGCAGCGGCTGCCAGGGGAAAACCGTCTGGGCCCTGCCCTGGAAGCGCCTGCCACCCCAGGTGTGCCTCAAGCAGAGGCCTCTTCTTTGGGGAAAAGCTTCCCATGGTGGCTGAACTGGCACTGCAGCCACATCCCCCACGAGGTCATCAAGGAGCCAGAGACCACAGCTGCCTCTGGGCAGGAAATGTGGGGATCCAGGGGATGGTGAGCTGAGACTTTTTATGGTTATCTGAACTTTTCTTCGGTGCGGGGGAGAGAAAATTAAACCTTATTTATTTTTAAAACCAGAGCCGGGCACACTGGCTCATGCCTGTAATCCTAGCACTTTGGGAGGCTGAGGCAGGCAGAACATGAGGTCAAGAGATTGAGACCAGCCTGGCCAACGTGGTGAAACCCCATCTCTATTAAAAATACAAAAATTAGCTGGCATGCTGGTGCGTGCCTGTAGTCCCAGCTACTTGGGAGGCTGAGGCAGGAGAATCGCTTGAACCTGGGAGGTAGAGGCTGCAGTGAGCCCAGATGGTGCCACTACACTCCAGCCTGGTGACAGAGCGAGACTCTATCTCCAAAAAAAAAAAAACACTAGGAAACTACATCACAGCCTGGGAGGAAACAGCAAATAAATAGGCTGTATTATCATTTCAAGTAATAAGTTAGTGAAAATACAGTGAGGTTGCTATGAAATCCATAAGGTGCCACGCCAGGCTGCAAGTTGCGAAAGCCCTGGGCAAAAACGTATTTGGTAACGGGGGCTGCCTCTCCTTTGCTCTGAGGGACTCAGCCCATCCAAGCCCAACTTGCTTCCTTTTCTGCCCTTGAAGTTCCTGTTGCCAGGGGTTTGTCTCAGTCGGGCTCTGTCAATCCAGGGGGCTGCGTAGGCAATGCTGGGTTTAGGCTTTCATTCCGTCTGCTCTGTAAAAACCAGGATTTTCCAAAGCTGGTACTTCATAACTCTGTTATAATCAAGTAGCCAACTGCTCCTCTTTCAGTGTTCATTCCCAGATACTAGGACATATCACAATCAAAACCCCTTGTCTTCATGGGCAAAGTGTTACTGCAAGATTGTCCTGTCATGTTGCTACACACAGCCTCAGGGCCCATCAGCCAGTAATTATGCTTCTCATAATCTAAGTGTGGTCGCCTCTCGTGTTTTTGCACGGTCTCCAGGTTGGAAGACGCAGCATGTAATAATAGTTTTTTTTTTTTTTTGAGGCAGAGTCTTGCTCTTGTTGCCCAGGCTGGAGTATAGTGGTGGGATCTCGGCTCCCTGCAACTTCCACCTCCCAGGTTCAAGCAATTCTTGCACCTCAGCCTCCCAAGTAGCTGGGATTACAGCATGTGCCACCACGCCCAGGTAATTTTGTATTTTTAATAGAGACGGGTTTTCTCCATGTTGGTCAGGCTGGTCTTGAACTCCTGACCTCAGGTGATCCGCCTGCCTCCCAAAGCGCTGAGATTACAGCCATAAGCCAACACGCCCGGCCATGCATGTAATAATTTTAAGAAATGTACATCCACGTCTTGATGACCAGAAATGGGGATCCACGAGGAACCTTTCAAAGTTCTTACCCATCTAGGCTCCCTCCCAATTCCACATCTTAAAATCAACTTGTATGCCCTTGTATAAATTACACAAAACCAAGAAAACAATGACTCAGAAAATGTTTTTTCCCTTCTAAGTTAGGACCTCATGGATTTTGTTTCACAACTTATGGAAAATGGCGTGGTGACACTTTTGGTCAACAGGATGTTGGCAACAAAGAAAAAATGCCTCTCCTCAAACTCCACCAACTCTAACCTGCCAGCTCGTTGTACTGTGGAATAAGAAGAGCCTGGTACCTCTGGCTTGTTACGGGGAGATCCTTCCTGCCAGGACAAGCGCTGACCACGGGAAATACAAGCTCTAACACTCTTCTGTAATATCTCTGACCCAATTTAGCACCACTTTTTTCCATTTCAATTTTTAGGACTGAAACATAAGAGAACCAGTGTCCAGAGGCAAGTGACATATGCCTTACACTTGTGGCTAGCCTTAATTTCTTCATTCATAAACTTTGCATAAAAGACTAAAATTCCAGCCGGGTGTGGTGGCTCATGACTGCAATCCCAGCACTTTGGGAGATCGAGGCGGGCGGATCATGAGGTCAAGACATCAAAACCGTCTTGGCCAACATGGTGAAACCCTGTCTCTACCAAAAATACAAAAAATTAGCTGGGCATGGTGGTGGGCGTCTGTAGTCCAAGCTACTTGGGAGGCTGAGGCAAGAGAATCACTTGAACCTGGGAGGAGAAGGCTGCAGTGAGCCAAGATCGTGCCACTACACTCTAGCCTGGTAACAGAGCAAGACTGTCTCAAACAAATAAAAGAAGTCTTTAAAAAGACTAAAATTCCCAATTCCTTATAAAAAAATATATATTCTTGCCCTCAGCCCTGATGGCCAGTGGCAAAGACTTTTCTTTTCCAATGGAGAAGAGAGCCTCCTTCCTCTTCTTGGTTACAGCTGGGATGAGGTGCATGTGTTCATCCACACACTTGGTCACACAACCGTCTGCGGCTTCACCTGAAGCTCCTGACTCCCGGCGTCTACTGAGTCTTTAGCTTTGTCGATTCAAGGCATGCTGGACCAGGCCAGGTGGTCCTGGAACTTCTCCAACTCGCTGGCGACCAAACCCTGAGCTTCAGCCGGAGGCACACGGTGGCGCTCAGTGCACTGGTGCACCTGCTTGCTGCATGGAGGCCTGGCCGTCCTCACAACAGGTGGCGCTGCACCAGAACGTGATGACCTGCATCTTCCGATGTTCTCTCTCCAGACTCCTGCACCTGCAGCTGCCGCAGCTCCGCCGTGGCGCCCCCGCGCTGCCCCCGGTTATTTGGACTTTTATAAATCTCTCTTTTTTTTTTTGAGACAGAGTCTCACTCCGTCACCAGGCGCCAGGCTGGAGTGCAGTGGCGCGACCTCGGCTCACTGCAACCTCCGCCGCCCGAGTTCAAGCAATTCTCCTGCCTCAGCCTCCCGAGTAGCTGGGACTACAGGCGCGCGCCACCACGCCCAGCTAATTTTTTGTATTTTTAGTAGAGACGGGGTTTCACCATGTTGACCAGGATGGTCTCGATCTCTTGACCTCGTGATCCGCCCGCCTCGGCCTCCCAAAGTGCTGGGATTACAGGCGTGAGCCACCGCGCCCGGCCAAATCTCTCTTTTTTTTTTTTTTTTTGAAACACAGTCTCACTCTGTCGCCCATCCTGGAGTGCAGTGGCATGATCTCAGCTCACTGCAACCTCCTCTTCCCAGGTTCAAGTGATTCTCCTGCCTCAGCCTCCCAGGTAGCTGGGATGACAGGCGCCCACCACCATGCCTGGCTAATTTTTGTATTTTTAGTAGAGATGGGGTTTCATCATGTTGGCCAGGCTGGTCTCGAACTCCTGACCTCGGGTGATCCACCTGCCTTGCCATAATCACTGGAAGAGCCAGTATGGAAAAGGCATCAGTTCTCCTCAGACTGATTTACAGATTCACCATCATCCTTATCAAAATCGCTACAGAGGCCACATGCGGTGGCTCTGTCTGTAATCCTAGCACTTTGGGAGGCTGAGACAGGTGGATCACTTGAGGCCAGGAGTTCGAGATCAGCCTGGCCAACATGGCAAAACCCTCCCAAAATGCTGGGGTTATAGGTGTCAGCCACTGCTCCCAGCTGACTTTTATAAATCTTGGCCATGGCCATCTGTGGTACACAAAATAATGTCTCCCTCTCACCTCCCAAGAGGTCCATGTCTCAATAGCTGTGCCTGCGTTATGCCACATAGCACAGAGGTATGGGGGCTCACCAGCGACCTTAACCCAGCAGAGTATCCTGGATGATCTGGATGGGCCCATTGTGGCCACGGGATTCTTAAAAGTGGAGGAGGGGGAAGAATGGGAGAAAGCTTTGGGGACAGAGGAAGTCAGGGGACTCTATGCTGCTGGCCCTGGAGACAGAGGAAGGGCCAGAAGCCAAGGAAGGTAGATGCCTCCAGAAGCTGGCAAAGGCCAGGAAATGGCCTCCCTTCCAGAGCCTCCCAACAGGAATGCAGGCCAGCCCACACCTTGATCATATTCCAGCGAGGAGGAAGACTTCCCACTACAGAACCGGAAGGCAATACACCTGCTGTCTGAAGCCGCTGTGACCGCTGTCATTCGTTACAGGGGCAGTAGAAGGCTAATACCTTACGTTGCGAGGTTACCTGATACTAGAGTCAGATGAGGACTGCCAGGAAGAAAAATTCCTCACGAATGCAAATGCAACAACTCACATTCTTAACAAAAAAGGTAAACTCACACACACACACACAAATAAAAATAAAAAAGGTAAACAAATCTAATCATGTATTTTAAAAAGACAATACATCAAGACCAAATTGGATTTATCCCAGAACTTGAACATTAGAAAACGTGTTAACATAACACACTACAATCACCCCCCAAAAAGCATATTTACATCTCAAGAGCAGAGAAAAAGTTTCAGCGAAGTTCTGCAATCATTCATAATAAAGACTCTTGGCAAACAAAGAAGCAGCAGGTGCTTCCTTAGGTTGATTAAAGGCATCTATAAAAATCCCTCAGCAAATGTCATATTGAACAGGATGCCCATCACCACTTCTGTCGCGTGGGTATCAGAAGCCAAAGTCAGCATAAGAATACAATGAATGAACAAATGAAAGATACAAGGTTCGAAAGAAAGATTAGATATAATATCATTATTCACAGATAATATACCATCAACACAGGAAAGTCCAAACACTCTCCAGAAAAACTATTACTATAAACAGAGCACTTAGCCAGGCAGCTAGAGAGAAGTTCAACACAGAAAAATCAAATGTATTTCCTTATACCAGGCATACAGTTTCAGAAAATATAATTGTTAAAATACTTTCAATAGCAGCAAAAATATACAGCTCTTAAGAATAAATAAAATAGGGACTGGGTGTGGTGGCTCACACGTGTAATCCCAGCACTTTGGGAGGCCAAGGTGGGCAGACCACCTGAGGTCAGGAGTTTGAGACCAGTCTGGCCAACATGGTGAAACCCTGTCTCTACTGAAAATACAAAAATTAGCTGGGCATGGTGGCGAGTGCCTGTAGTCCCAGCTACTCAGGAGGCTGAGGCAGGAAAATCATTTGAACCCCAGAGACAGAAGTTGCAGTGAGCTGAGGGCATGTCACTGCATTCCAGCCTGGGCGACAGGGCAAGAGTCCACCTCAAAAAAAAAAAAAGGTAAAACAAATCAAAAGCTGCTCAACATCATCAGTGATCCTCAATTCGTAAGAAATGCAAAGTGAAACCACAATGAGATCTCATTTACACCCACCTGATGGGTAAAAATTAACAAGTCAGACACTTTGGGAGGCCCAGGCAGGAGGATCACTTGCATCCAGGAGTTCAAAACCAGTCTGGGCAACATAGCAAGACTCCACCTCTACAAAGAGTAGAAAATTAGCCAGTGGGTGTGGTGGTACACACTGGTAGTCTCAGCTACTCAGCAGGCTGAGATGGGAGGATCGCTTGAGCCCAGGAGGTCATGGCTGCAGGCAGCTGAGATTGCACCACTACACTCAGCCTGGGTGATACAGTGAGACCCTCTCACCAAAAGAAAAAAAAAAATCAGACACCAACAAGTGATGGCAAGCATGAGAAGAGGAGGAACACGTCTTTGCTGCTGGCGGGCATCTGAATTGGCCAAAGCACTCTGGAGAGCCACTGGCATCACCCTGATAGAGTGCGACATTCCCAGGCCCAGTGGCCAGCAATTCCACACGGGGTGTATACCCCAGGGGGAGCCTTGATGACGTGTGCCAGGAGAGGCACAGCAGAATGCCACACAGCAGAAGAGACGGGTCACGTGGGGCACGTTCACAGGACGGAGTCCCACGCAAGAGTGGCTACTCAGAGCAGCAACAGGAACGCTGAGTGGAAAACCCGGGCTGTGATGAGACAGACAGTGTGACCCCCTTCATTCACTCCAGACACACGCACCTCAAGGAGATCAGTCCAGAATCCTTTATCTGAAACCCCTGGGACCAGGTGGTTTTGTAATTCAGAATTTTTGGAACTTGGAGCAGCACTACGGTACGCACGCCATCTCGTATAACAGCACTCCCCACAGTCAAACACTCGTCTTGCTGCAGCAAATTGTGTGAATATTCACACTGAGTAGGAAAAAAACTGTCAAGAGTCTCATGTTGCTTAGAGTTGGGTTTTGCCACCAAATGAATTTTTACAAAACTCACTTTGGTTCTCAGAGCTTTTGGACTTTGGAATAGCAGACCAGGACTCTGCACCAGGACCCTCAGAGAGCCACCAGCATATGCCGGAGAAACACAATGAAAATCAAAGGAAATACACTGAAATTCTCTCAACAGCAGGAGAGGGATCTGACCAGGGAACCAGGGAAGGCACAACACAGAGGGCTTCGGGGACAGGGCAGCTTCTGTGCACATGCAGGGTATGGTACACCCGTGTTAGCTGTCGTCCTTTACAGTGTGAGAGTGTGTGTGTGTGTGACACAGAGAGAGATTTAGTATATGCCAACTACTTCAAACCAACAATACTAATTCCTCAAACGAAATAGCGCATAGAATGGAGGATGGCCGCTCTGTCACGCTTTCTGGCTTGAAGAGGCATTCTGTTCCCAGAGACAGGACGCTTGGGAGGCAGGTGACGTCATCTGTCCGGAGTGGAGATGAAGCGTTTCAAGGATGTGGTGGTTTTTAAAATGACCACATGGTGGCTCACGCCTGTGATCCCAGCACTTTGGGAGGCAGAGACGGGTGGATCATCTGAGGTCGGGAGGTCGAGACCAGCATGGCCAACATGATAAAACACAATCTCTACTAAAAATACAAAAATTAGCTAGGTGTGGTAGTGGGTGCCTGTAATTCCAGCTAGTCGGGAGGCTGAGGCAGGAGAACTGCTTGAACCCGGGAGGTGGAGGTTACAGTGAGCAAAGATAGAGCCACTGTACTCCAGCCTGGGCGACAGAGACTCCATCTCAAAACAAATAAATACATAAAAAGACCATAAACGTGTTGATGTCCTCCCACCCACAGGTGAGACCCGGGTCCCCTTCCTCTTGAATCTGGGTGAGCTTGGGACACTTCAACTCATAGAGGAGGGCAGAGTGTTGCCGTGTGGCTCCCAAAGCTGGGTCATAAAAGGCCACTGGGCTTCTGCTTGGCTCCACCAGCCCTGGGCTCCTGGGAAAGCCGCTCTAGGTACCCAGCTGCCAGGCTGGACAAAGCCCAGCTGCAGGGAAGGCCCTGTGTGGGGACTCCCAGCTCAGCCCAGCCTTAAACCAGCCCAGCCCAGGCTCCAGGGACGTGACTGAAGGAGATTCTGGGCTGGGGTTGCCACAGATTTTCTTTCCACATGGGACACAGCTCAGGCTCTGCAGGCTGTCCCACAGCACACTATGGAACAAAAAGCAGCCCCGGGTGAGAAAGTGAAGGAACGCTGCATTCCAGTACGACTGACAACACGCAGTGAGCTGATCTGACCCATGGGGCACTCTGCTGCCCCTGCTCCAGATGACTCCCACCCCCAGCCACTGGAGTTTGCCCTGGTCATTCAAGTCACCCCCAGATTCCCCAAGTGCCGTGGCATGCCCACTGTGCCCTGTCTGAGTTCCTGGCCGCCAATCCACACAGAACAGACGGGTGCTGTTCTATACCTGTGAGTTGGGGCTGGTTGTTTCACAGCAGCAGCTCACTGGGACAAAGCCTCTTCAAGACGCCCTGGCTCTTGGTTGACCGGGTCTGGTGCTCAAAGCCAGATCCAGGTAAAGACAGAGGTGTGGGTGGAGGTACCAGGGGCTCTGGGAGAGAGGAGACCACGCAGAGAAAAAGCAGAGGGCTAGGGGAGGAGAGGCCTAGGCACGAATTTGAGGAAACTCAGCAGGGGAGGGCAGGGCGGAGGGGATAAGCCGGCAAGGGAGGCCAGTGGGAGCCAGGAGAGCCAGGGACAGAAGTCAGGGAAGAGAATGGCTGGGTACTGTGGCTTACACCTGTAATCCCAGCACTTAGGGAGGCCGAGGCGGGTGGACAACCTGAGGTCAGGAGTTCGAGACCAGCCTGACCTACATGGTGAAACCTTGTCTCTACTAAAAATACAAAATTAGCCCAGCATGGTGGTGGGCGCCTGTGATCCCAGCTATTCAAGAGGCTGAGGCAGCAGAATCACTTGAACCCAGGAGGCAGAGGTTGCAGTGAGCTGAGATCGTACGGCTGCACTCCAGCCTGGGTGATGAGCAAAACTCCGTCTCAAAAAAAAATTCAGGGAAGAGCATGTTTCCATAAAGAGGGCACAATCAACTGTGCGGACCGTGCCCTAGACACCCGGCAAGGCAGGACCAAAAGCAGCCCACAAGTTTTCCATTCAAGGCGCTTTCCCCGACAATGCCAGTCTGCTACCCACCACTTCCTCTGTGACCTTAGGCAAGTCACTTAACCTCTATGTGGTGCTCCGGTTTCCTCATCAGTAAAACCGGGTGTTTGAATTTCCTGCCTCTTGGAGTTCCCTGAGGATTGCACGAGCTGCATAAGTCTTTGCTCTCATTATCTGTATTCCTTCTCCAAGTGCCCCGGGAGGCAGAGCAGATTCTGCTGCCCGAGTGACGAGGGATGTAGGGCCCAGAGAGGCTCAGAAACTGTGCTCGGGACACACAGCTGTCTGTTGAGGGTGCAAGTCGCAGCGATCTTCCTGCCGAGGTAGAGTGAGGCCTGCACTCTCCACGTGTCTACTCAGCTGTTTCATACAAACACTTTCGGGAGAGAAAATAATTATTAACTGCAGAGGCTTAATGAGGATCGGGAGCTGCAAGATTTTCTAATACCAATAATTTGTACCTATTTAAAAGCAAATGAGTGACAACAAAGGCACTGGCACCAGCAGGCTCAGGTGCCACATCCCTGCCTCCAGGTAAGGGAGCACAAGTGTCAGTTTCACCGAGCACAGAACGTTCCCAGGCTCCCACGGGTTCCCACTGGTTCCCACACTCCGCCCCGGCTCTCCGACTCACCTGTACAGAAGAACACCCCAGGCTTTCCGCCCAAAAATCCAGGGGTACAGAGCAAGAGAAGGGGAACTGCGGTTACGATGGTGGGGACGGGACTGAGGTCTGAACTGGACACCGGTAAACCTGGCATCCACAGGGCCCGCCAACCACGGCTGCTCAGTCCCAAGCAAGACCATTGGGAGGGTCCTGCAGGGGACAGAGTCCCTCCTTCCAGAGTCCCCGGCCCAGCCCAGCCCAGCCCCTGGCAGCAGCTGCCTCAGGCCCAGCCCTCCCCAGAAATGCAGGGGGCAGCACCTGCTGGGAACTTGGAGGAACCACTGCTCCCAGCCCTGAAATGTGTCCCCACTCAGCGGTCCTGAAATCCTTTCCAGAATAACTTCATAGAGACCTCTTTTGAGATGCGAACACCATGGAGAGACTATGTGAAGCCACTGACCCCTGGTGGGTTAGTGCCTCAAGTTAGAGCTGGGGGCAGCCCGGGACAGTCTGGTAAGGGGCAGCTGCGCTCACGTACCTTGAGGGTTCCCTGGTCCCCTCACTGCAGCATCTGTTTTGACCGGGCATGGGTCTGAGGTCCCGTCCCCACCATCATAACTGCTCTGCCCAGCAGTTCCCTTTCTCTTGCCCTGTACCCCTGGATTTCTGGGCGGAAGGCCTGGGGTGTTCCTCCGAACAGGTGAGTCTGAGAGCCGAGGCGGAGTGTGGGAGCCCTTGGGAGCCTGGGAACGTTCTGTGCTCGGTGAAACTGACACTTGTGCTCCATTACCTGGAGGCAGGGATGTGGCATCTGAGCCTGCTGGTGCCAATGCCTTTGCTGTTCTGCCCCAGAGACCCTGTGGCCAACAGAGATGCTGGAGTGAGTGCTCACAGTGACCCCGCCCAGGTGCTGGGAGGTCCGGCTGCTGCCTGAGGGCTCCAAAGACTACCGAAGCCCCTTCTAAGAACAAGGGGATCACCCCGTTACTTCCAGGGACCCCTCCCTCCAATTCAGTGAATGGCAAGCAAATCATTTTCTTCAAGGAAAACGATCACATATTGGCCCAGACGTCTATTAATTTGCAACTTGCATGGAAACTGCTGAGAACGGAAAAGCAGGGATTTCGTTTTTCTGGCTAAATCTTTGCTGAGAAAATTCCAGTCCTAAATTTCAAGAGTGATTCAGCATGACATTAGAAGGGTGGTTTTAGACGATTAACTAGAAGCTCTCATGGAAGAAACGTGAGAGAAAGACGACACCGCCCTCCCTGTGAACACGCTGTTTCACTCACAGGGCAAGCGTGTGTGTTCGCCTCCTCTCTTTTGTCCGCACAGCAGCTTCAGTGTTTTTCTGTAGTTGAGTATTTTAATTTACTTCTTTCGGGCCTCTCTCCCCTGCCACCTCCAGATGGTGGAATTAGTTTCCAGTGTTTAAAGACTGGAACAAAACCTCTCTCACCTCACACTGGGTTCTGCTGGAAGACAAGCCCTCCATCCGAACACTGGCTCCGGTTCCTCTCCCGAGGCCTTTGTGAGCGTCCCCTCACCCCCGCCACCAACTCCCTCTCGCTGAAGCTAATGAGCTGGACGCCTATTCTGAAGCTAGAAAGTAAGAAGATTCAAGCAAAGACTCAAAGCTCCGCTTGGACGGGAGGCGGTCCAGGTACCAGGAGGCTGCACGGGGGCTGCCAGGCAGCTTGTGTCTGGCTCATTACGGAGGAGCCGGGAGAGAAGTGCATGTCGCAAGTGAAGCTGAAAATATAATCTGACTGGCTGACACCTCCCCTTTCATCACACGTCCCGGGTCTGAGCATCTCCAGACTGCCGAGGAGCGAAAGCCCATCTCCAAGACAGGCGGCCAACAGGCTCCACGCGCCTCTCTATCCACACCTGTGCTGTCTGTGCCTGTGGGGCTGGTGTGGCAGAGACTGTCAATGCTTAGGTTCTGCAAACGTGAACCAGTTTGGGTCAGCGTGTCTTGCATCTGACGTTTGTCTATGACAATGACACCTCTCATGGTTCAAACTAATCTGCTCTTAATATGCTCTAATCTTTCAGGTACTTTTTTTTTTTGAGACGGAGTCTTGCTCTGTAGCCCAGGCTGGAGTGCAGTGGTTCAATCTTGGCTCACTGCAACCTCCACCTCCCAGTTCAAGCAATTCTCCTGCCTTAGTCTCCCGAGGAGCTGGGATTTATAGGCACATGCCACCACGCCCAGCTAATTTTTGTATTTTTAGTAGAGACAAGGTTTCACCGTGTTGGCCAGGCTGGTCTTGAACTCCTAACCTCATGATCTGCCCGCCTTGGCCTCGGCGTGGAGCCACCGTGACCAACCCCTTTCAGGTACTTTTTAAAGTCATGCATCAAGGCAGGGCTGAGTGGCTCACGCCTATAATCCCAGCACTTTGGGAGGCCAAGGCAAGCAGATCACTTGAGGCCAGGGGTTTGAGACAAGCCTCGCCAACATGGTGAGACCCCGTCTCTACTGAAAATACAAAAATTAGCCAGGCGTGGTAGCAGGTGCCTATAATCCCAGCACTTTGGGAGGCCAAGGCAAGCAGATCACTTGAGGCCAGGGGTTCGAGACAAGCCGGGCCAACATGGTGAAACCCCATCTCTACTGAAAATACAAACATTAGCCGGGCGTGGTGGTGGGTGCCGGTAATTCCAGTTACTCAGGAGGCTGAGGCAGGAGAACTGTTTGAGCCTGGGAGGCAGAGGTTGTAGTGAGCCAAGATCATGACACTGTACTCCAGCTTCAGTGACAGAGTGAGACTCTGTTTCAAAAAAATAAAGTAAAGGTTGGACGCAGTGGCTAACGCCTGTAATCCCAGCACTTTGGGAGGCCAAGGCAGGCAGATCGCCTGAGGTCAGGAGTTTGAGACCAGCCTGGCCAACACGGTGAAACCCCCTATCTAATAAAAATACAAAAATTAGCTGGGTGTGGTAGTGGGTGCCTGTAATCCCAGCTACTCAGGAGGGTGAAGCAGGAGCATCGCTTGAACCCGGGAGGCGGAGGCTGCAGTAAGCGGAGACGGTGCCACTGTACTCCAGCCTGGGCAACAGAGCAAGACTCTGTCTCAAAAAAATAAAAAAAAGTCACTCATCAGGACACGTCCACAAAGAATGTCTTCTGAGATGCCTCCAGGGCCATATTCCTCCACCCCTCTCTAACAGTTTCTGTTCGGGTCCTGCAGGCCCCTGGTCACACGTTTAGTACGTGTGTGGTGCCGCCCCTGCAACCCCCCACCGGCCTGCCCTCGCTCCCACTTCCATACACCCAAGGTCTCAAGAACAGCAGCTCCAAATTCTTCCCACTGCACCTTTGGTTCGGATCTGGACAGACGGAAGAGCTGACGCTATCACATATCCTGCTATGACATGATTAAGAGATGACTTACAAGTAACAAATTGGATTTCCCTCTTAGAGTACCCCAAGGGTCCTGAAAGAAAATTTCAGTTCTCGCACTAATTACTGCAGCTGACGATGTTGGCAATTCATTTATAATTAAAAACTATTTGGTATAATATCTTTTTAAAGATTCAAATCTGCAACCTAAACTCAAAGAAACCCTAATTAAAATGGCCATCACTCATTAATTCAACAAATGTTTGCCGGCCCTATGTGTGTGTGAGGCTGAGATCTAGGGATGCCGAGAGTGAGAAACCACAGCCCTGCCCTCAAGGTGTCCTTGCCTGGTGGAAAACATAAATGGGGCCAATTAGCACGGTGAGCCCCATGGCAGAAAGGCAGTCCAGGGTGTGGGTGGG
>PVKV010015624.1:0-53232 GCA_004027835.1 Alouatta palliata
TATGTCCTGAATGGTTTTGCCTAGATTTTCTTCTAGGGTTTTTATGGTGTTAGGTCTTATGTTTAAGTCTTTAATCCATCTGGAGTTAATTTTGGTGTAAGGTGTCAGGAAGGGGTCCAGTTTCTGCTTTCTGCACATGGCTAGCCAGTTTTCCCAACACCATTTATTAAACATGGACTCCTTTCCCCATTGCTTGTTTCTATCAGGCTTGTCAAAGATCGGATGGTTGTAGATGTGTTGTGTTGCCTCGGAGGCCTCTGTTCTGTTCCATTGGTCTATATCTCTGTTTTGGTACCAGTACCATGCTGTTTTGATTACTGTAGCTTTGTATTATAGTTTGAAGTCCGGTAGTGTAATGCCTCCAGCTTTGTTCTTTTTGCTTAGAATTGACTTGGCTATCTGTTCCATTTTTATAAACATTTATTAGTCCCTGGATGAGACATTATATATTCTGTTGAGTGCAATGCTTATATGTAAACATATTAGCATTATCTTATTAAGTATATAATTTATATGCTCAATGCATAAAAATCATTTAAGGTGCTGAGAAAAATGATGATTTCTGGGAACCACTCCCAGAAAACCTGATTTCATAGGCCAGAGTGGAGTCTTGAAATATATTTTATTTTATTTTACAAGAATCCTAGGAAAGTTTGTTGCAAGTGGTCTTTGGTCCACACATTAAAAAAGTCTTCTCCATATTGTTACTTATTTTGATTATGTATTTAATATTCTATGAGATGAAAAGGGTGAATTAAAATTTCCTTAATATTATTGTACTTTCTGTTTTATTTTTGGGAAGATTGCATTTTGAAAAATGGTATTTTACTATTTAATACATCAAAATTTAAATAAAACAATAAGAAGTTTACATTTTATTGTTATCAGTTGTCCTTTGTTATCTCAATTTTTTTTTTGAAACACTGGTTGATATAAATATCCATCTTCTAGTTTCCCTGTGTGTTTCTTTGTGTGTATTTTCCTAGTATAATTCTTCTGTTTTATTTCCACTCTTTAAATGACTTCAGTGTGCATGTATTTCTTATGGACAGAAACATATATATATATATATATATATATATATATATAATTTACCCAGTCTGACAACGTTTTCCCTTTAATAATTCAGTTTTTCTCATTTTCATTATGACAGATATGTGCAGTCTTGGGCTGTCATTGTATATTGGAAAAATGAGACTTTGTGTTGGCTTTAGATTAGAAAGTGTCAGAAATACTTCTGTTTAATTCAAGCTTGTCATAAACAGCTGCAGCCGGGATCGGTAATTATAAAACCTATCTAAACCACCAGAAGTTACACTGAGCTTTTATAGCGTGTATCAAATAGGACTTAATCCAAGGTGAGAAAAGAGAGGAGATAAAAGAAAATTTCCAGTGAATTCTCTTGCATTTGAATCCATCCAGATTTATTCTTTTTTCCTTAAGATTACTTTGGCATTTGAAATGTATATATACAATTATGAATTATAAAAATACTAGCTAAGTTTATAAAATTATCTAAAACATCTTTCACAAACCTTGAGACCCATATACTTAGAGTACCACTTTCATTTTTTAACCTTACAGAAGTGCATGATATATAATAAACTGATTCTATTTAAAGTATATAATTTAATAAATTTTTATGTATAAATACACACCTGAAACCATAACCGCTATCAAATTAATGGATATATCCATTGTCCTCAAGAATCTCCTCAAACTCTTTTGTAAATCTTACCTCTGTCTCCACTTCCCTGATATCTTCAACCAAACATGCTGTACTTTCTGGAACTGTGAATTACTTTGCATTTTCTAGAATTTTAAATAAATGAAATCATACAGAAGAAGCTACTCTTATGTCTGTCTTCTGTCAGTTAGCATCTAATTATTTTGAGATTCATTTATGTTCTTGGATGTACTGACTGTTCATTCCTTTTGGTGAGTTCCTTTCTATGGATATACTACAATTTGTTTATTCATTCACCTGTTGATGGGTTGTTTATGATCTTTGGCTATTGCAAATAGAATTTACTATGAACATTTGTGTACAAGTCTTTGTTGTGAACATTTGCTCAACTACTACTCTTAGATAAACATCTAGGGGTGGAATGGCTGAGTCATATGGTAGGTGTATGTTTATTTTAAGAAACTGCAAAACTGTTTTCCAAAGAGGATGTACCATTTTATATTCCAACAAAAAATATGTGAGAATTCTAGTTGTTCTATGTGTTTGCTAATATTTGGTTTAATCAAGTTTTTAAATTCTAATGAGTAGTATCTCACTGTGAATTTAATTTAAATAGCCCCAATAACTAATGATGTTGATCCTTTTCTCAGGTGCTTATTTATTATTCATATATTATCTTTGATGAAGCATTTGTTTTAATCTTAAAATTTTTTCAGTTTTAATAGCTTTAAAGGTACAGGTTGTTTTCAGTTACATGGATGAATTTTATGGTGGTGAAGACTAGGATTTTACTGTACTCATCACCTGAATAGTGTACATTGTACCCAATAGGTAATTTTTCATTCCTCACCCTGCTCCAGTTTTCCCCAGTTTTGAAACTCCAATGTCCATTATATCATGCTGTGTGCCATTGTGTGCCCATAGCTTAGCTCCCACTTATAATGTGAGAATATGTAGAATTTGTTTTTCGATTTCTGAGTTACTATGCTTAGAATAATGCCCTCCAGTTCCATGCAAGTTGTTGCAAAATACATTACTTTTTTCTTTTTTAATGGTAGAGTAGTATTCCATGGTGTATATATACAACATTGTCTTTATCAGCTCATCAGTTGATGGGCACTTAGGTTAATTTCATATCTTTGCAGTTGTTAACTGTGCTGCTATAAACATGTTCATGCAGGTATCTTTTGATATAATGACTTTTTTCCCCTTTGGGTAGATACCCAGTAGTGAGATTGCTGGATCAGTGGTAGATTTACTTTCAGTTCTTTAAGAAATCTCCTTACTGTTTTCCATAGAGGTTTTATTAATTTACATTCCCAAACCAGTGTGTAAGCATTCCTTTTCCACCAGATCCATACCAGTATCTATTGTTTTTTTGACTTTAATAATGGCCATTCTTCTCAGGTGAGGAGGTATCTCATTGTGGTTTTAATTTGTATTTCCTTGATGATTACTGATGTTGAACATTTTTTTTCATATGTTTGTTGGGCATTTGTATATCTTCTTTTGAGAAATGTCTATTCATGTCCTTTGCCCACTTTTTAATGGGATTATTTGTTTTTTCTTGCTGATTTGAGTTCTTTGTAGATCCTGGATATTTGTCTTTTGTTGTATGCATAATTTGCAAATATTTTCTTCCATTCTGTAGATTTTCTGTTTACTCTGATTATTTCTTTTGCTTTGTAGAATCCCTTTAGCTTAATTAGATCTCATTTATTTATTTTTGTTTTTCTTGCATTTGCTTTTGGAATCTTAGTCATAAGACTAATGTCCCAAAGAGTTTTTCCTAGTTTTTCTTTCTAGGATTTTTATGGTTTATGGTTTTGGATTTAAGTCTTTAATCCACCTTGAGTTAATTTTTTTATATGGTGAGAGGTTGGGATCCAGTTTCATTTTTCTTTGTGTGGCTAATTTTCCCAGCCCCATTTATTAAATAGGGTGTCCTTTCCCCAATTTATGTTTTTGTATGGTTTGTCAAAGATCAGTTGGTTGTAAGTATTTGGCTTACTTTCTGGCATTTCTAATACATTCCATTGGTTTATATATCTACTTTAATACCATTACCATTCTGTTTTGCTTATTATAGACTTGTAGTACAGTTAGAAGTCAAGTAATGTGATCCATCCAGATTTATTCTTTTTCCTTAAGATTACTTTGGCTATTCAGGCTCTTATTTGGTTCCATATGAATTTTAGGACTTTTTTTCTAAATCTGTGAAAAATAGTGTTGGTATTTTGGTAAGAGTTACACTGAATCTACAGATTGCTTTGGGTAGTATGGTCACTTTCATGGTATTAATTCTTCCAATCCATGAATATGGGATGTATTTCTATTTATTTGTGTCATCTATGATTTCTTTCAGCAGTGTTTGGAGTTCTTATACAGATCTTTCATTTTCTTGGTTAAGTATATTCTTAGGTATTTTTTTCAACTATTATAAAAGGAATGGAATTTTAAATTTGATTCTCAGCTTGGTTGTTGTTGATGTATAGTAGTGCTACTGATATGTGTACATTGATTTTGTAACCTGAAACTTTACCAGATTCATTTATCAGATCCAGGAGTCTTTTTAAGGAGTCTTTGGGGTTTTTTAGATGTAAGTTTATATCACTGGCAAACAGAGATAGTTTGACTTCTTTTTTTCCAATTGGATGTCCTTTATTTCTTTCTCTTGCATAATTGTTCTGGTTAGGACTTCTAGTACTATGTTGAATAGAAATGGCGAAAGTGGCCAATCCTTCTCTTGTTCCAATTCTTAAGGAGAATGCTTTTAACTTTTCCTCATTTATTATGGTCTTGGCTGTAGTTTTGTCATTTATGGCTTTTATTATTTTGAGGTAAGTTCCTTCTATGGCAAGTTTTTTGAGGTGCCAAATTTTATCAAATACTTTTTCTGCACCTATTGAGATAATCATATGGTATTTTTTTTCAGTTCTACTTATGTGATGAATTATATTTATTGACTTGCTTATGTTGAACCATGCCAGCATCCCTGGAATAAAACCCACTTGATCATGGTGAGTTTCTTTTTAATGTGGCTCTTGGATTCAGTTTGCTAGCATTTCATTGACAATTTTTGCATCTATATTCATTAGGGATGTTGGTTTGTAGTTTTATTTATTTATTTATTTTGTAATGTTCATTCCTGGCTTTGGTATCAGGTTAATACTTGCTTTGTAGAATAAGTTAGGGAGTATTCCCTCCTCCTCAATCTTTTGGAATAGTTTTGGTATAATTGGTACCAATTATTCTTTGAATGTCTGATTGAATTTGTCTGTGAATACATCTGGCCCTGGGATTTGTTGTTGTTGTTGGCAGTTTTAAAGTTACTGATTCAACCTTACTGCTTGTTATTGGTCTGTTCAGAATTTCTATTTATTCCTGATTTAAACTAGGGGAGTTTTATGTTTCTGGAATTTATTCATGTCCTCTAGCATTTTTAGTTTCTGTGGATAGAGTTGTTCATAGTAGTCTCAAATGATCTTTTGTATTTTTGTGGTGTACATTGTAGTGTCTTCATTTCCATTTTTAACTGAGCTTATTTGAATCTTCTCTTTTCTTGTTCAATATAAGTAGTGGTCTGTCGATTTTGTTTATCTTTTCACAGAAGTAGCTTTTTTCTTCATTGATCTTTTGTATCATTTTGGTTTCAATTTTATTTAGTTCTGCTCTGATCTTTGTTATTTCTTTTCTTTTCTAGCTTTGGGTTTTGAAAACTTTTAAAATTTCCATCTTGATTTTATTATTAACACCAAACCCAATCAGGAGTAGATTATTTAATTTCTTTGTATTTGTATAGTTTTGAGAGTTCCTTTTGGTATTGATTTCTCGTTTTACTCTGTTGTGGTCTGGGAAGACACTTGATATTATTTCAACTTTTACAATTTTATTGAGACTTGTTTTGTGGCCTAGCATATGATTTATCGTGGCAAATGTTTCATGTGGTGATGAGAGTAATGGATATTCTGCAGTTCTTGAGAAGAATGTTTTCTAAGTATCTGTTAGGTTCATTTATTCTAGAGTGCAGTTTAAATCCAGTGTTTCTTTGTTGATATTCTGTCTTAATGATCTGTCTAGTGCCATCTGAGGAGTATTAAAGTCCAACATTATTACTGTGCTGCTGTCTCTTTTTATAGGTCTAGTAGTAATTGCTTTATGAATCTGGGAACTCTGGGGTTAGGTGCATATGTATTTAGAATTGTTATGTCTTCTTGTTGAATTGTTCCTTTTATCATTATATAATGACCTTTGTCTTTTTGTTGTATTGTTTCAAAATCTATTTTATCTGATATAAGAATAGCTACCCTTGCCTACTTTTGGTTTCCATTTGTATAAAATATCTTTTCCCACCTCTTCATACCTTGAATCTATAAGAATCTTTACATATTAGGTGTGTCTCCTGAGGACAGCAGATATTTCGTTTGTGCTAGTTTATCCATTATGTCAATGTGTGTATTTATAGCTGGAGCATTTAGACTATTTACATTCAATGTTAACAATAAGATGTGAGGTACTATTCCAGCCATCATGTTGACAGTTTCCTAGTGACTTTGTTTTCTTCATTGTGTTACTGTTTGATAAGCCATGTGAATTGTGTGCCTTTAGGAGTTTCTATTCTGGTGCATGCCAACCTTTTATTTCAAGATTTGGAACTCCTTTTAGCATTTCTGTAGGGCCGGCCTAGAAAGGACAAATTCTCTCAGCATTTGCTTGCCTGAGAATGACTTTATTTATTTTTTATTTACAAAACTTAATTTTGCTGAATACAAAATTCTTGGCTGCAGTTATTCTATTTAAGGTGTATAAAGATAGAATCTCAATTCCTTGTGGCTTATAAGGTTTCTATAGAGAAGCCTGCTGTGAGTCTGATAGGTTTTCCTTTATAGGTTACATGTGTGTTTGTCTTACTGCTCTTAGAATTCTTTCCTTCATGTTGACTGTATATAGTCTGATGACTGTATGCTTTGGTGACATCATTTTTGCAATGAGTCTTTCAGGAGTTCTTTGACCTTCTTTTATTTGTATGCCCAAATCTCTAGCAAAGTGAGAGAAGTTTTCTTCAATTATTCCCCCAAATAGGGTTTCCAGACTTTTTGCTTTTTCTTCTCCCTCAGGAACACCTATAATTCTTAGGTTTGCCATTTTATATAATCTCATATTTCTTGGACACTTTGTTCATTGCTTTTATTTTTTCTTTATTTTTATCTGACTGGGTTAATTCAAAAGCCTTGTCTTTGAGCTCTGAAATTCTTTCTTCTACTTGGTGTAGTCTATTGTTAAAACTCTCCACATTTTGTAGTTCCCCAAGTGTGTCTTTCATTTCCAGATGTTCTTATTGGTTTTCTTTAAAATATTTACCTCTTCAGAAATTTTTTCAAAAAAACTTTTTATGGTTTTTTCATCTTTCTCTTGTATCTTTTTGAATAACTTAATAATCAATCTTTTAAATTCATTATCTGGTATTTCAAAGATTCTATCTTTGCTTGTATCCATTGTTGGAGAGTTACTGTGATTTTAGGGGTGGTATAAAACCCTAATTTCTCATATTGCCAGAGTTACTTTTCTAGTTTTTTTCATTTGGGTAAATTATTTATTCTAAGTATTTTTGAGTTTATTCAACTGGATTAAAAAAAAAATTTCCCCCTTGAGGATGTGACTTTAATATTTACTGTCAATTATCTTTGACTCTTGAGTGCTTTCAATGGTGAAGAATCTGCATGAGTTCCTTTGTGATATGGTTCAGCTCTGTGTCCCCATCCAAGTCTAATGTCAAAGAATTATAATCCCATGTGTTAGAAGTGGGGCCTGGTGGGAGATGATTGGATCATGGGGGCAGTTTCTAATGGTTTAGCACTACGCCTTTATTGCTGTCTTGTGATAGAGTTCTCATGAGATCTGACTGTTTAAAAGTGGGTGGTGTCTCCCCTCCAGCTTTCTCCTGTTCCAGCCATGTAAGACGTACCTGCTTCCCCTTTGCCTTCTGCTATGACTATAAATTTCCTGAGGCCTCCTTAGTCATGCTTCCTATAGAGCCTGCAGACCATGAGCCAATTAAACATCTTTTCTTTATAAATTACCCAGTCTCAGATATTTCTTTATAGCAGTGTGAGAACAGACTAATACACTTAGTTATAGAGAATCTTTGTGTGATGATTTTCTCAGATGCTGTAGTAGTATGGGAGCATGTTCACTGTTTCCTTTGGGACTGGAATGGCAGAGGTCTCATGAAGGTTATAGCATTTAGCTTAGCTAAAAAATAGCTGTGGCTAAAGCAGGTGGGTAAATGCTATACCCCAATGGTGGGCAGAGGTCTCAGCTTTGACAGAGGTGGTTAGGGAAGCTCGTAGTGGAACACACTGAGGTGTTTTCAGGGGCTAGCATGGATCTCCTTCCAGGCCAGCAGGAAAGTGATTCACCTCCCAGTCACACTCCAGACCTAGTGTTCTTGCTTTTCAGATCAGACAGGCACCTCCTTTCATCTGCAGGAATGCTGATGTTCCATGCAAGAGAGATTGTAACTCTAACTCTCATGCAAGCCTGGACACTGGGGGCGGGGCCACTCCTCCTGTGGTTATGTAGTCACCCTGAAGTGTTCCAAAAAGGCTGTCTACAGATGCACCCATGCTAAGCTCTCTGGGAGAAGCCCCAGCTGTGTCTGCAGTGGTGGGGAAGGGGGAGAAAAAGTCTTCTCCAAGACCCTTCATGAGCACCAGGAATACCTGACTATTGAGGAAAAGTTGCAGATTTTCCTCACCGAGCACAACATTGGACTTATGCCTCTTCTGAAAAAACTTCTCATAAATGTAAAGTTCCTGCACTCAAGGCCTGCAGTCTGGTATTTTTGTCCATAGGATGTTCCCTTAATGTGTTGTCCTCATCTTTCCCCTAGGAGTAGCTATCCCTGAGGACCAGCCTATTATTAACCTGCTGCCCTGCTGGGTCTAGCCATCTGGTGGGGCTGCAACAGTCTAGGTTGGTGCTGGGGAATGTCTAAAGGATCCAGTGATGTGACCTGTCCTCTAGGCTCCCAGCACCAGCTCTGATGAAAGTGGGATAGGAATGATGTAGACACTGATATTTCCTTTGTTATAAATAGCCTTAGTGTGTTGGCTTTCTTAAATGCCAGCTGTAGTACTAATGTATTGGGCATGTGGTCAGACTCAAGACCTCCTGGTTAGCCAGGGTGATGCAAGCAATGCTGATAGCTGAGGTTGTACAAAAGTTTTCTCCTTCCTGAGTGCTGTATTATTGTGTTTGCAGATAATGTATAGGCCGTACAAGTTGGACAGCCAATATGTGGCACTCGCAAAAGAGCACCAGCTGTGGTGAGAATGATGGAATCTGTGCTTACCTTATGTTACCCAGGGGAGGTGATCTGGTGTTTCAGGCAGTGGGTGGGGCTGCGGAGGTCCCAAATGTTCCTGTTCATTGTGTTATGCTACCACAGTAGGTGGAGGGTGAAAACCAGTGGGATCTGTGTCAGCCAAGTTTGTGCCTTGGCTCCCCGCATGTAGAGACAAGTAGTGGCCCCAGTGGAGATCAGATAGTAGTTCCCTTTACACTGGGGTAACATTCCAGGGAGGAGTGCAGCTGCCTTTGTGGCACAAAAGAATCTACATGGGAAGTAGGGAATGGCACACAGCAGTAAGCCCCACTCAGCTCCCACACACTTGGCAAGGTTGGTCTCACACCTATAATGTTAGCTGCTAACAGCAGCTTCCTAGGTTCCAGGCAGCCTGTGTTCATAATTCAAAACTGCCCCAGGCTGTAAGCCTTCCTGAAGGAGACAGAAACCATGGCTGTCAGGCCATGCTTCTCTTTGTTTACCCATGAAGCAAGGATATCCAGCTCCTGTGCTTATGGCTGTAGCACGTGTCCCTCTCATCCCTCAGTTCTGGCCAATGGGGCTTATCCCCACTCAGGGTTATATTTTCAAATCCCAGTTGGGGGCTCCTCAACCTGTGACCACTACATGTGATTTCTGCAAGGTTCCCTGTGAAGTAGAATAAGGAATGGCTTCTTTCCATTCCTGATGGAGTCTGGAAATGCATACAAAGCACATCTCAATGCCTCTCCTTCTCGTATACTCCCTACCACTCCCTACATCAGCTCCTGCACTGGGGAGAGTCAAGACCTTCCCATGTCCTGGATTGCTTGGCTCCCCTGTTCAAGTGTGTGTCATATTGGTGGTGTCTCCCCATCTCATGCTCTGGAGACTCACTGTTTTCAGTTTGGTTTACCATGTAGGCTGTTGCCAGCCATTTGTTTCAAAGGGTCTGTGGTTTCTTTCAGTTTTCTGTTAAGTTTCTGTGCTGCTTCTTGGAAAAAAGTTCACAGGTGAATCTCTACTCACTATTTTGTTTTTCCAAATGGGATAGCCATGCTAACAATGCCTCCCATCTGCCATCATCTGTTTAAAATCTTTTGCCCATATTTTAAAGTTAGGTATTTTGTTTCTTTTAAGCTGTAAAAGTTATTTATATATTCTAGATACAAGTCTTTTGTTGCATACATGTTGTACAAATATTTTCTCCCATTCTGTGTCTTTTCATTTTTTCGAGTGTCTGTTAAAGTACATTTTTAATGTTAATGAAATCCAGTTTATTGATATTTTCCTTTTATAATTTATGCTTTTGTGTCATATTTAAGAAATCTTTGCCAAGCCTCAGGTAAGATTTTCTACCATGTCTTTTTCTAGAAATTTTATAGTTTTAGCATTTATATTTAAATCTATGATATATTTTTAGGTAAATTTTGTGTGTGAGGTGTGAGATTAGAATCCATTCAAACTACAGTTCTTGCCAAATGTGTAGAAATTTTATTTTTTTTCTATTAAAATGCCTTGCCAAATTTGTTGAAAATTAATTTACCACGTATGTGTGGGTCCACTCCTGGGCTCTTTAATCTGTTCCATTGATTGATTTTGTCATCTTTACATTAATACCATACTGTTTTAATTAGTGTAGCTTTATGATAATTTTGAAATCAAGTAGTGCAAGCTCTTCAGATTTGTTTTCAAATCATTTTGGCTATTTTAGTTTCTTTATATTTACATATAAAGTTTTGAATCAGCTTGTAAATTTTTACATTCAACATTGTATTGAATCCAAAGATCATTTTGAGAAGAATTGGTATCTCAACAATATTTAGTCTTCCAATTCAGGAACATGTTGTGTCACTTTATTTAAATAGTTTAAAATTTCTGTTAGCTGTTTTTTTTTAAAATTTCACTGCACAAGTCTTAAGGCATCTTTTGTAAAATTCACCCATAAGTAGCTTATAGTTTTGATGTTTTTGTAGGTGGGCTTGTTTAGCTTAAATTTCTAATTGTTTGTTGCTAGCATACAGAAATATATTGGCTTTAGGGTCTTCTGGCATGAATAAAAAGAAAGGAAAACAAAAGAAATACATTCAATATTTATACATTGCTATTACATCCTGAAACTAATAAATTGACTTATTAAATCTAGTAGCTTCTTTTTAGATTACATTTAATTTTATACATAAACTTAACATGTCGTATCAAATAAAGACAGTTTACTCCTTTCTAACCTGGCTGTCTCTTTTTCTTGTCTGACTGCACAGCCAGAAACTCCAGTAGAATACTGGCTAGAAATGGTAGGAGTCTTTGACTTATCTTGTTCATGGTCACAGGGGGAAAGCGTTCAATCTACCACCATTAATTATGACGTTAACTGTTAGTGATTTATCAAGTTGAGGAAATTCCTTTATATTCCTAGCTTTCTAAGAGAATTTGTGAGGTATGAATTTGTGAGGTATGAATGTTGTATTTTCTCTAGTGCTCTTTTTTCCTGCATCTATAAAGATGATTAAACAATTTTTATTTCTGTTAGTTTATATGGTCGATTATATTGGTTGATTTTCTTTTCTTTATATATATTTTTTAAAAATTTAAAATGCAGCCATGCTTGGAACATTGGTTGATTTCATAATGTTAAATCAACTCTGCATTTCTGGGTATACCTCACTTGGTCATGAGGAATTATTATTTTTATAATTTGTTGGATTTTTAAAATAGATGTCTTTTCGTTTATTTGTGGCTACTTATTTTATTTAATCAGTGCTTCATAGTTTCAACGTACACTTGTTTCACCTCCTTGGTTAAATTTATTCATAAGTATTTTTTGATGCGGTTCTGCAGAGCTTATAGCCTGCAGTGAACACCAAGAATGAAGTGCTCAGACAGTTCCAGCTGAGCGGGGCTAGTGGGTAGATCTCCCGAGAGAATCTGCCCCGCATCCATCCATGAAGTATTTATTGAAAGGGCTTGTATGAACCACAAACATCCACTAGATGGTCATTTGAGGTGGGTTACTGAGGCACCTGTGACCCTGTAGACTCTCAAATTGCATTCTCAGGAGGCTGTGTTCAGCGTTTCTTATCACACCACACACTTCACTCCCTGTCCTGTTTTCAGGATCAAGGAGTTTCATTCCTGTGCATAAATAATATACAGAGTGTCTCAGTAATTTTCCATGCCCCAACCTCACATGCTTTATACATAAGCTTGAATATTTTGCCATGCACAGCCTACATCTCTCCCTTGTTTAATTCTTAGGGCATGCTGGTCATCCAATACAAGGTAAGCTTCTAGTGTTCTTCTCTGGTCATAGATGCATCACTGGTGGCAGCACAGAGCCATCTGCAAATAACTAGCAAACAGACACAAAAAAGAGTAAGTATAGCGGCCATTACCTAAATGTGTATGTTTAACCTAGACAGCCAAGTGTTTGGGTTTAAAATTGAAAGCCTTCTTGTAATTGCTGAAGGGTACTTGTTTGTAATTGCTGCAGCCATTCTTCAAGTTGTTTATTTAATTCACACTCAAGAGTGAAAATTTGAGAAGGCAAATTTTCATGATAAGCTTCTTGCAGATGTACTTTTCTAAATAACTTCAAGGTGGAATCTCTTTCCAAATTCCAGGTTAAATTTATAGGAAGCCACAATTCTGCTTGCTGTATTAAGATCATGACATAGGTTATATTTAACTGTATAACATTTTGATGAGACAAGCATGTAGCATACCAGCTACTGGAAGAGACTTTAGTACTATGAAAGGATTAGTTCTGCTCTATGTTAGGAACACCTTGCTCAAACAGAAGTATATAAGGGTGTGAAGTACAAATCAAGACTGTCAGTAACATTATTCTGCAAAAAAGAAAGTATAGTTGCCACCACTAGTAATGTACTCACCATGTTAAAGAACCCATTAAAAAAAAAGTCCTAATCTCCAAATTAGGGTATGAGCAGGGCTTAAAGCTTGTTTCCCTTTTAGTTGTAATATTGGTCCTGAAAGCTCATACTCTGACCAGGTGATAGAACTATTGGAGGGAGTCCCAAATCCAATAGCCTGATTTGCAGACATAAGATAACCATGGGGACACCAATCAAGTAAGGTGCCATTATTAAACAGAGGCCCTTGGCGTGGCACAGGTTGTCTGCATGGAGACTAATGGATGGCCTCAAACTTATGTCTTCAGTCCCTACTCAGATATCATATAGGAAGATCAGGCACTTATGTAGCTTCGTTAGAGGCCTCAGTAAGATTAGTGGTAACAACAGAAATACAGGTTAAATTTGCAAGCTTAGCATCCATTTTTGGGCTGATATTAAAGATACTCCTGAGGAATGAGAGTAACACACTTGTCATGTGCTATTTGTAGAAAAACAAAGAGAGGGATTACTACACAATAAAGTCAAGGAGTCATTAAGTTTAATCCATCTCAAATTTTCAATTAAGGGGTAAGACAAGGGCAACTATTGACCTCCTGTCTAAGAAGTATCATTAGATGACAAAGCAGGTCAGCATCCCACCATGTAATAACATTAAAAACAGGGGGACTCAGAACATGTCTCTAATAAACATGTTCTTCAGCTGATTCCACTTTGCAAAGGACAAGAATTACCAACCACCCTAATATCCATGTCTGTCTGTCTTTCTCCGAAGTTTCCCCAATTACCACCAGATACATAAGAGGCTGGTTTTCTGAGCTGCAGGGGCTTCCATGGTGGCAAGCTGGATAGTTGCTTGCTGATCCAATCTCTTTAGCTGTCCTCAGGTAATGTCAGGTGACTTCTGAATCATCACTGTCATTGCTGGTCGATTCTCCAAGGACAGGTCCTGTTCTTGAGGAGAGAGCCCCATATTCCCCCTTTTTTGTTTATTAAGATACACTTTAAGAGTCTGATGAGCTCCTTTAACAATGGCCTAACCGGTTGAGTTATAAGAGATGCTAGTTTTATGTTGTATGTGCCAAAGTTGCAATGCATATGCAAAGTGAGCTCTAAGATAATTTGGTCATTATTAGTTTTTATAGTTTGTGGAAGGCCTAAGGTTATAATAGATTTAAACAAATGAGAAATTGCATCTTTAGTTTTTTCTCTGGTCCGGGGGTAGCATGTATTAAACCTGTATAAGTGTCCACAGTAACATGGAGAAACTTAAAACATCCAAATGGTGGATACTGAGTAATATCAGTTTGCCAGATAGCATTAGGCACCAGATCTTGTTGGTAGGCACCAAGCCCTAAGGAAAAAGGAGACAGAATGCCGTTGGCAATTAGGACAGGTTTTAACAATCATGCAAACTTGAGCACGTGTCAAAGAAACTGCTAAGACTTTGGCATTCTCATGAAAAAAAGCATGATCAGCTTTAGCTCGCTAAAAAGCAGGAAAGTCTGCAAACCACATTTGTGATTGTACCAGAGAATAAACTTGAGTGTTCGCTTCTGATAAGGGACCAGGTAACCTAGAATGGGAGCAAATACGTGTGATGTAAAAAATGGTGGTGATGGGCACCGAAGAACTCTTGCACTGCAAGAAACAAAGCTAGTAGAGATTCATTAGTGATGCCTTTCACATGTGCAAGATTTAAACGAGTAATACAACACTATATGCCACATAAGTAGAATCACTAACTGTATGTCTTGGTGAGGAAAAGTTTGTAAGGCCAATGTTAGGGCACCTAACTCCATGTGTTGCATAGTTTAAAAATGGTCCTGGATTTTGTATTGCCAATTTTGCATGATATCTTGCCATACTATAGCTACTTTTACTTTTTTTTTTTTCCTGAACCATCTATAAAGACAGTAGTGGCATGAAGCAAGAGCTTAGAGACAACAATAGACACAAATGTAACAGGCCCAGTTTGTAAAACGTTTAGGACCTTAGAGTTTGGTAAATGGAAGCTGATATTACCAATAAAGTCAGCCATTGCTATTTGCCAATCAAGATTACAAGCTAAGAGAGTATGAAATTGCTTCTTCTTGAACTCCTGACCTCAGGTGATCCACCCACTCCGGCCTCCCAAAGTGCTAGGATTACAAGCATGAGCCACCGCGCCCGGCCCCAAAATGGTTCCTTCTTAAAGGTAGGAAAAGAGTAGCAGGGTTATATTTGGACAATTGGACAGAAAGTCGGCATCCTTTTATGATAAGAGGAGCTATTAAATCTGTAGTCTTTTGTATGTGTTTAGAGGGATTATGAGACAGGTACATAACATATAAAATACAGAAATGGCAAAAGATAAAGACTACCTGCTAAACTAAGATATGGAAGGGATGGATATTTTAAGTGATTTTTACCATATTTTTGCCTTTGAAAATTATTAGAATGTGACTGCAAGCTGCCAGGATAATAAACCTGCATTGAGTTAAGTGTGTAAAAAAAAAAAGAAAGAAAGAAATGCCAAAAACCTTTTTTAAAAAGTCTTTAGGTGCTGGCCATTTTTCTGCATTAGCCTTTAGCTGGAATGTCTTAGAAATGAGCTTGGGAAAGTAGGGCTGTGGCTGGTTTCTTCCCATCAGCTCCGTGCTCCTTAGGCAGCCTCTCTTTTTAACAGTCACCACCTGTTGCTGCCCTTATACTATAAGTGGCAGCAGGAGACCCGAGAATGACCAGGTGGTAAAGTTTCTAAGAGCAGTGGCAGGAGGTAAGAGGGTAACAGGCTGGGAGAAGATCGCTCCCCTCATCCTGCAGGCCAACTACGCTTGGAGCCAACCCGGTTAGGTAAAGTACTGAAAATATTTTTATTATTTTTACCACCTCGAAGCAGAGAGGCTCAGGGGAGGAGCAGACATGCAGCACAGGGTCTGCTTTAAAGTTTCCCAGCCAGAGCGTTTTAAAACATTTTATAAAAAAGGGAAACAAACATTCGTTACTGCTGCGTCTATCTTCTGAAGATGACAGCAGCTGGCAGAGCTCGTCCACCTCAGCCTGGTTGGCATTTAACATATAACTAAAGGAGAGCACCCCTTATTAGCGGGCTTCTCCCCCAGAGCTCTGGACTCCAGGCTGCTCCACACTCCTCGGCCCACCTAAGGCTAATGAAGTCAGAGTGCCCATGGACTGTTTCTTAGCCCTTTCTGTAGGGAAAACAAAAAACTGCTTGTCAACTGAGACACACGAGGGGTGGCAGGGAAGGGCAGAAGTAGGAAAAGCAGCAGCACAGCAAGCAGCACGCCACTTTCTGGGCACAGTTGCTAAGGCATGTGACCATGGTGAGGAGGATGCTCGGGACTGGAGTTGCTGCAGCTACCTGGGGACTCAGTCTGTGCCTCTTAACCTTCGTTTATTACCACAAACCGAGAAAGGGGCAACTTGCCTAGACTGTCAGTGGCAGTGAAATATGTACTCCATGGCATCTTCGCAACTGTCATGCCCTAGGCCTCTGTAGGCAGCAAGAAAGCCAAAGCTATCTGGGATAAACCAGGAGGCAGCGTGTGACTTTCCCTTATATGCCAGGGAAACAGAAGAAAAACAAGGCCAGAAAGGCCAAGGCTGGAAGTAGGAAGTGAGAACTTGCATATTAGAAAGCCAGTCAAAATCAGCCACTTTCCTTCACTCCAGCCGGGAAGTTTGTCAAAGGGCTGCGGCCACCCAATCATAGAGATGTTCACTAACTGGGGGTCTTTTTGGGTAGCCTCCAATCTCCTTTAGAGGGATGGGAGGCTCTGTTGTTGGAACAGGGCCAATAGGTCCCTTCAAAGGTGGAGGAAAAGAGGGCAATGGCTTTTCTATAGGGGGAGGAAAAGGCTCTGGTCCATCCTTATCCTCACTAGAAAAAGCTTCTTATTCCCCACAGAAGGGAAGGAAATGGGAAGACAACTCTTTCCCTGTTGTTCTGGATTCTGTTTTTCCTTCTCTTTTAAATCTCCTGAATCCCCTTCAGGTGGAGAAGATGGGTGGTCTGACTCACCGCAATCTGGCAGGTAAAGAGGATACAACACAAAGCGTACCAGTGCCCAGGTGGTCAAAATAGCATCATTAGTAAAATGACCTTGCTCATATCCTCTTTTCAGGCAGTGACTTACCTGCTCTCATAACTCTAAATCTAAATGTTCCTTGATCAGGAAACGAAGGGCATTCCCGCCAAGTTAAGAGCACAAGCTTGTGCAGAGCTCCAGGCTCTACAGTGCACTGAATAGCCTTAAGTAGCTGTTGGACTGTTTTAAATAATGCTTTCTGCTCTTTGGTCATTTCTTGACCCATGATAACCTAGCCCCTGATGTTTTACACATGCGTCCCATCCTTTTGATGGCAATTAGGATTGTCTCTTACCAGTATTCCCCAAAAATTGATGAGCTCTCCTCCATGCATAAATTCAAGGCGATCACGTCGGGGGCGCCAGTTGCAGAGCTTATAGCTTGCGGTGAACACCAAGAACAAAGTGCTCAGACAGCTCCAGCTGAGCAGGGCTAGGGCGTAGCTCCTCCTAGAGAGTCTGCCCCGGCATCCGTCCACCAAGTATTTATTGAAAGGGCTTGTGTTAACTACAGACATCCTCTAAATGGTCATTTCAGGTGAGTTGCTGAGGCACCTGTGGCCTTGTACACTCTCAAACTGCGTTCTCAGGAAGCTGTGTTCAGTGTTCATTATCACACCACACACTCCACTCCCTGTCCTGTTTTCAGGGTCAAGGGGTTTCATTCCCATACAAAAATAACATACACAGTGCCTCAGTAATTTTCCAGGCCTCCACCTCAAATGCCTTGTACATAAGTATGAATATGTTGCCATGCACCCCATACATTGTTGTATCAAATAAAAATACTTATGAATAAACTTAACCAAGGAGGTGAAAGAATTGAGTAAAAAATGGATCCTTTCTTAATTTAGGGGGTAACTGTTGCTAGTATATACAAATGGAATTGATTTTTGTATGTCGATTTTATATCCTGCAATTTTTCTGAATTCATTTGTTGTAACAATTATTTTTGTGGAAGTGTCAGTGTTTTCAGTATACAACATATCTGCAAACAGGTAATTTTACTTTTTATTTAGATGCATTTTTTCTCTTGCTTAAATACTCTGGTTAAAGCTTTCAGTATGATGTTGAGTACAAGTGGTGGGAGTTGGCATCCTTGCCTTGTTTCAGATCTTGGAGAAAAAGCTTTCATCATTGAGCAAGATGTTAACTGGGGGCTTTTAACTTACAGCCTTTATTGTGTTGAATCAATTTCTTTCTATATGTAATTTGTTGAGAATTTTCATCATGAAAGGATTATTTATTTATTTATTTATTTATTTTTTTGAGACAGAGTCTCACTCCGTCACCAGGCGCCAGGCTGGAGTGCAGTGGCGCGACCTCGGCTCACTGCAACCTCTGCCGCCCGGGTTTAAGCAATTCTCCTGCCTCAGCCTCCCAGGTAGCTGGGACTACAGGTGCGTGCCACCACGCCCATCTAATTTTTTTGTATTTTTAGTAGAGATGGGGTTTCACCATGTTGACCGGGATGGTCTCGATCTCTTGACCTGGTGATCCACCCACCTCGGCCTCCCAAAGTGCTGGGATTATAGGCGTGAGCCACCACGCCCGGCCTTTTATTTTTAATTTTAAAAAAATTTCCGTGGGTTATTGCAGAACAGGTGGAGTTTGGTTACATGGTTAAGTTCTTCAGTGGTGATTTGTGAGATTTTGGTGCACCCATCATCCAAACGGTATACACTGCACTCTATTTGTATTCTTTTATCTCTCACCGCCTTCCCGTGCTTTCCCCAATTCCCCAAAATCCATTGTGTCATTCTTATGTCTTTGAATCCCCATAGCTTAGCTCCCATATGAATGGTTTTCCATTCCTGAGTTATTTTACTTGGAATAATAGTTTCCAATCTCATCCAGTTCATTGTGAATACCATTAATTTATTCCTTTTTATGGCTGAGTAGTATTCCATCAGAAACATATATATATATGAGACATATATATATATGTGTGTGTGTATATATATATATATGGGAGACACATATATATTGGAATTGTGAATTGTGCTGCTATAGACATGAGTGTGCAAGTATGTTTTTCATATGACTTCTTTTCCTCTGGGTAGATACCCAGTAGTGGGATTGCTGGATCAAATGGTAGCTCTACTTTTAGTTCTTTAAGGAATTTCCACACTGTTTTCCATAGTGGTTGTACTAGTTTCCATGCCCACCAGCAGTGTAGAAGTGTTCCCTTTTCACCACATCCATGCCAACATCTACTATTTTTTAATCTTTTTATTATGGCCATTCTTGAAGGAGTAAGATGGTATTGCATTGCTTTGATTGGCATTCCCCTGATCTTTACTGACTGATGTTGAACATGTTTTTATATGTTTGTTGGCTATTTCCATATCTTCTTTTGATGATTGCCTATTCATATCCTTAGCCCAGTTTTTGATGGATTTTTTTGTTTTTATCTTTGCTGATTTGTTTGAATTCATTGTAGATCTGATTATTAGTCCTTTGTCTTATGTATAGATTGTGAAGATTTGCTCCCACTCTGTGGGTTGTATGTTTACTATGCTGACTCACTCTTTTACCATGCAAAAGTGCTTTAGTTTAATTAAGACCCAGCTGTTTATTTTTGTTTTTATTGCATTTGCTTTTCAGTTCTTGGTCATAAAATCCTTGCCTAAGCCAATGTCTAGAAGGCTTATTCCTGTTGAATGCTTTTTCTGTATCTAATGAGATGATTATGTGATTTTTGTTTTTAATTCTGTTAATATTGTGTCTCACATTTATTGATTTGTGTATGTTAAGCCATTCCTGCATCCCTAGTATGAAACCCACTTGATCATGGTGGATTATTTTTTGAATATATTGTTGGATTTGGTTAGCTAGTATTTTGTTAAGGATTTTAGCATCTATGCTCATCAGGGATATGGGTCTGTAGTTTTCTTCTTTGGTTACTTTCTTTCCTCATTTTGGTATTAGGGTGATATTGGCTTCATAGAATGAAGTACGGTGGGTTCCTCCTTTTTCTGTCTTGTGGAATAATGTCAATAGGATTGGTACCAATTCTTCTTTGAATTCCTAAATTCATAAAGTCACAATTAACTTATCAGTTTTTTTTTTTTGAGCCCTACTTATTACAAGTATATATCAATGTCCATTGTCCACATAGCTTAAGCTATTTCTGGTTCTCATTCTTCAAGTCCTAATCTCTTGGTATGGGCCTGGTTTATATGTGCTTTCTGGTAGTCAGCCCAAGCATCGAAGTCATACCAGCAATTTTTAAACGCAGAGGAAAGAAATTGATGTTCAGAAATGTTAAGTGACATGTTCAAAGACACTAATTCAGACCATTAAAGCCAAGTCTTAAATCCATCTCCAGGTGCTGAGATGCCAGGTGCTTTTATATTTAAAAATATCATTCCTATAACTGTCCTAAGATTGTGTTACTTCTGCAGGAACTGAATTAGAGTATATGTTGCTTACCTTATGTCATACAGATGATAATAGTAGAACTGATGTGGGAATCTGGCCTTCTTACCTAAATCCAGGACACTTCCCAATGCAAAAGTTTGCAACTTCAGTAACCAATTAACCAATGCTTCTTTCCACTCTCAACCCAACAGCTCCAATTATAGTTCATTGACTGTGTTCCCATATTTTTAAACTTTATATATGCTATATGCATTCCTCAGATAATTGTTTGAATTTCTCAAAGTGGAACAGTTCAGTTTTTCTCTATTATGTTCTGAGGCTCTGGAACATTGTGCTCACTGCTTTTGAATATTTAAAACTTTTTAATCCTTTTTGCTCCATTCCAAGGCAATTTCAGGCTTCAAAGAAAGCCAGTGGGGAAAATCTATGCTTATTTGTAAGCCCTTTATTGATGCTGCTTTAAAAAGTCACCAAAGGAGTAGAGATTTGGAAAGTTCTTACTATAACCAGGATATGTTAATTACTCAGCATGAGACACTGAGTTAGAGGCTGTAGAAAATAGTAGTATTGTGTTATAAAGTTTGCAGTATTGAATTTAATTTTTTGATTGTGTTTCAATTATTAACCTTACCTTAAAACAGACTGGGCTGCTTTTCTACTTGGGATGCACAGTTCCCAAGTAGAAAACTATCTGAAGTATTACACTGTGTCTGGTAGGTAGAAAAATTATTTTCTTGAATTTCTTCAAAGGTACTTTGAAAGGTGTTCCTCTACATTTGGAGATATTAATAAGGGATCATAACACTACCTAAGAGTCAGTTGATCTCAGAGCAGAACCTGGGGCAGGCCTCATGCTAGAGAACTACTGAAGATATGGGGCTGAGTAGTGTTAGCAAACGTCTTAAACCAAACTCTAGTATATTTAGTTAAATAAAACTTGAATTATTTCTAACCAAAGCATCTTTGCTTGCTTGTTATTTTATACTCAAATGAATTTTAACATTAAAGGAAATTGAATTAGGAAGTATTTTAAATTTTATTGTTATCTGATTACAGTATAATTTGAAAATAAAATCTTTATGATTTAAAAAAGAAAATATGCATGTGGATAGTAACTAGTGAGTTTAAAATTTGTAACACCTAAGTGGTAGATGCAATTTGGCTAAATGCTTTTTTGTTTTTTTTGAGACAGAGTTTTGCTTTTGTTGCCCAGGCTGGAGTGCAATGGTGCCATCTTGGCTCATTGCAAACTTCGCTTCCCGGGTTCAAGAGATTTTCCTGCATCAGCCTCCCGAGTAGCTGGGACTGCAGGCATGCACCACCACATCCAGATAATTTTGTATTTTCAGTAGTGACTGGGTTTCTCCATATTGGTCAGGCTGTTCTCAAACTTTCGACCTCAGGTGATCCACCCACCTCGGCCTCCCAAAGTGTTGGGGTTACAGGCATGAGCCACTGTGCCTGGCCGCTTTTTCTGTTCATGCAGAGTAGAAACCAAGACTGGTTTCCATAAGAAACTGTACTGGTGCCAAAGCCACAACACCAAGACTCACATTAGATTAAAAAAAAAAAATATATATATATATATATATATTTATATTTAATTGCACTTTAGGTTCTGGGGTACATGTGAAGAACATGCAGGATTGTTGCATAGGTACATACATAGCAATGTGGTTTGCTGCCTCCATCCCCATCACTTATATCTGGCATTACTCCCCATGTTATCTCTCCCCAACTCCCTACCCCCCACTGTCCCTCTGCTTGTCCCCCTCAACAAACCTCAGTGTGTGATGCTCCCCTCCCTGTGTCCATGTGTTCTCATTGTTCAATACACGCCTATGAGTAAGAACACTCAGTGTTTGATTTTCTGTTCTTGTGTCAGTTTGCTGAGAATGATGGTTTCCAGGTTCATCTATGTCCCTACAAAGGACATGCACTCATCATTTTTTATGGCTGCATAGTATTCCATAGTGTATATGTGCCACATTTTCCTTGTTCAGTCTATCATCGATGGGCATTTGGGTTGGTTCCAAGTCTTTGCTATTGTAATCAGTGCTGCAATGAACATACATGTGCATATGTCTTTATAATAGAATGATTTTTAATCCTTTGGCTATATACCCAGTAATGAGATTGCTGGGTCAAATGGAATTTCTATTTCTAGGTCCTTGAGGAATCGCCACACTGTCTTCCACAAGGGTTGAACTAATTTACACTCCCACCAACAGTGTAAAAGTGTTCCTATTTCTCCACATCCTCTCCAGCATCTGTTGTCTCCAGCTTTTTAATGATCGCCATTCTAAGTGGTGTGAGATGGTATCTCAATGTGGTTTTGATTTGCATTTCTCTAATGACCAGTGATGATGATGATTTTTTCATACGTTTGTTGGCCTCATATACATCTTCTTTTGAAAAGTGTCTGTTCAAATCCTTTGCCCACACTTGAATGGGTTTGTTTATTTTTTCTTGTAAATCTGTTTTAGTTCTTTGTAGATTCTGGATATAAGCCCTTTGTCAGATGGGTAGATTACAAAATTTTTTTCCCATTCTCTTGGTTGCTGATTCACTCCAATGATTGTTTCTTTTGCTGTACAGAAGCTCTGGAGTTTAATTAGATCCCATTTGTCTATGTTGGCTTTTGTTGCCAATGCTTTTGGTGTTTTAGTTATGAAGTCCTTACCTATGCCTATGTCCTGAATGGTTTTGCGCAGGTTTTCTTCTAGGGTTTTTATGGTGTTAGGTCTTATGTTTAAGTCTGTAATCCATCTGGAGTTAATTTTAGTGTAAGGTTTCAGGAAGGGGTCCAGTTTCTGCTTTCTGCACATGCCTAGCCAGTTTTCCCAACACCATTTATTAAACAAGGAATCCTTTCCCCATTGCTTGTTTTTGTCATGTTTGTCAAAGATCAGATGGTTGTAGATGTGTGGCATTGCCTCCAGGGCCTCTGTTCTGTTCCATTGGTTTATATCTCTGTTTTGGTACCAGTACCATGCTGTTTTGATTACTGTAGCCTTGTAGTATAGTTTGAAATCAGGTAGCATGATGCCTCCAGCTTTGTTCTTTTTGCTTAGGATTGATTGCACTGTGGTCTGAGAGACTGTTTGTTATGATATCTGTTGTTTTGCATTTGCTGAGGAGTGATTTACTTCCAATTATGTAATCAATTTTAGAGTAGGTGTGATGTTTTTGTAGTGGCTGGTGCTGGTTGTTCCTTTCCACGTTTAGTACTTCCTTCAAGAGTTCTTGTGAGGCAAGTCTTGCAGTGATGAAATCTCTCAGCATTTGCTTGTCTATAAAGGGTTTTATTTCTCCTTCATTTATGAAGCTTAGTTTGTCTGGATATGAAATTCTGGGTTGAAAGTTCTTTTCTTTAAGTATGTTGGATATTGGCCCCCACTCACTTCTAGCTTTTAGAGTTTCTGCCAAGAGATCCACTATGAGTCTGATGGTCTTTCCTTTGTGGGTGACTGAACCTTTCTCTCTGGCTGCTCTTAGGATTTTTTTCCTTCATTTCAACCCTGGTGAATCTGACCATTATGTGCCTTGAGGCTGCTCTTCTTGAGGAATATCTTTGAGGTGTTCTCTGTATTTCCTCTATTTGAATGTTGGCCTGCCTTGTTAAGTTGGGGAAGTTCTCTTGGATAATATCCTGAAGAATATTTTCCAACTTGAATTCATTCTCCCCCTCACATTCAGGTACACTGATCAAGCATAGATTAGGTCTTTTCACATAATCACATAGTACTTGGAGGCTTTGTTCATTTCTTTTCACTCTTTTTTCTCTAATCTTGCCTTCTTGTTTTATTTCATTGATTTGATCTTCTATCTCTGATATCCTTTCTTCTGCATGATCGATTCGGCTGTTGAAACTTGTGCATGCCTCATGAAGTTCTCGTGCTGTGTTTTTCAGCTCCATCAAGTCATTTATGTTGTTCTCTAAGCTGGTTATTCCAGTTAGCATTTCATCTAAACTTTTTTAAAGTTCTTAGTTTCTTTGTATTGGGTTACAACATGGTCTTTTAACTCAGAGAAGTTTGTTATTATCCACCTTCTGAAGCCTGCTTCTGATTCGTCACACTCATTTTCTGTCTTGTTTTGTTCTCTTGATGGTGAGGAGTTGCAATCCCTGGGAGGGGAAGAGGTGTTCTGGTCTTTGAAGGTTTCATCCTTTTTGTGCTGTTTTTTTCCCCATCTTCGTGGATTTATCTCCCTTTGATCTTTGAGGTTGGTGATTTCAGGAGAAATATGAATGTATGTCCTTTCTGTTGCAGTTGGAGCTATATCTTTTCTGGCCTATAGAGGCGCTGCTGGGCTGTCTCATATTCAGTCAGATTGCTGGGTGGGTGGTCTTCCCTGGGGTTTGTTTGCAGGTGAAATTAGCCCCAGCTTTTCAATGGCATCTCTCCTTTCCTGAGCTAGATCTTCCTGATTGGGGTTAAACTGGTGTATTCGTTGCCAAGCTCTCTGGCGTGTGGAGTTCAGTTTGAGTTCTGTAGGGGGTGGGCTTGCCGAGCCATGTGACCTGTTTCCTTGCTTTCAACTGTGCCTCTTTCTGTGGGACAGGTTGTTCCGTCCCACTGGCATTGGTACAAACTCCCACCCTGGTCTGGCTGACAACTTACAGCACCAGGCGGGAGCTGTGGTTCAGATTTGCATCAACAACCCATGGTGCCCCTAGTCTGGCAGGGCTTTCATGGACCATCGGTTGCAGAGGGGATGAGGTAAGCACAGGATCTGAATAGGAGTACCGAGGGAGAGAAGTCTCCTGACCCTCTGATCTGGCTGCACGTTCCAGGTGGGGATGCGCCCCGCCCTGCCCTGGTTCATTTTCCCTGGGCGGCCCTCACCCTGCTTTGGCTCCCTTCCTGGGCTACTTTCAGAGTCCTTCCAGTCCCTCCAAAATGCACCCGGCACCTCACTTGGAATTGTGAAGTCTTCCAGCCCTCTGCATCTCATTTGCTGGGAGCTGCATTCTGGTGTTTTCTCCTCTAGGCCGTCTTGGCACTGCCTCTTTTATTTTCTTTTATTACCTGAATCCACACATTTGTTTTAGTCTTAGTTTTACAAATAAGCAAATTCAATTCTCATTGTCAGTTCTTTTACCTTTTTCCTCCCTAGCATTTCTTGGTTATCTAGTAGAGTGCTCTGGAAGAACCTGTGAGTCGGAACTTTAAATATAAAGACACAACTAGGTTAAATGTAGTGTGGATGGTCACAATATATATGCCACAGTAATCCTAATCCAAAGAAAGCTGGAGTGGCTATTAGATTTTAGAGCAAAAAATATAACCGGAGATAAAGAGAATCATTTTGTAATGTTACAAAAGATGTGTTTATCAAGAGGGCATACGATTCTCAAGTGTAATAAAATGAGCTAAATATGAGAACACTTGGACACATAGAGGGCAACACCACACACTAGAGCTTAGCAGAGGTTGAAGTGTGGGAGGAGGGAGAGGGTCAGGAAAAATAACTAGTGAGTACTAGGCTTAATACCTGGGTGGTAATCTGTACAACAACCCCCCATGACACAAGTTTACCTATGTAACAAACCTGCACTTGTACCCCTGAACGTAAAGTTAAAAAAATGTCTAAATGTTTGTACACCTATTAACAGAGCTCCAAAATAAATAAAGCAAAAACTGTGGGAATAGAAAGAAATTGACAAATCCACAATGGTAGTTCAATCATTTTAATTCTTCTTTCAATAATACCTAGAATGAATAGACAGAATATCAAGAATGTGAAGACTTGATCAATACTGTAGACCAGCTTGACCTGGGTCATCTATAGAATGCACCACCAAATGACAGATACTTTTTAAGTATACATTTATTAAGATAGATAATATCATTGTCCATAAAACAAGTCTGAATAAATTTTAAGTGAGTCAAGACATACTGAGCAGTTTCTCTGAGCAAAACTAAATTAAATAGCCAATTAAAAAAAATCAGAAAAAATACACTAACACATTTCTAAATAATTTAAGATTCAAAGAAACAGTATAAAATTTAAAATATTTTTAAGTAAATGATAATTAAAACAACATATTAAGATATGTAGGAAACAGCTAAAATAGTATATACAGGGAAATTAATAGCACTAAACCTCATTAGAAAAAAAATTCTTAAATTAGTGATCTTGGTTTTTACCTCATTAAGAAGCTAGAAAAAGAGATGCGAATGAAGCCTAAATTATGAAAAATAAAGAAAATAATGAAGATTAAAATGGAAATCAAATAGAGAAAGGCAATAAAAGTAAATGTTGATTATTTGAGAAGATAAAATTGATAAACCTCTAACCAGACTAATCAGGAAAAAAAGAAGTAAAATGTTAATATTAGAAATGAGATAGATGTCTTAATTATAGATTTTACAGATATTAAAAATAAGTTTTTATAAAAATCTTTATGCCAATAATTATGACAGCTTAAATGAAATGGAAAAATTCCTTAAAAACACAAAGCTTGAAAGCCCACAATAGAATAATCAGATAATCAAAATAGCCCTGTGTCTATTGAATAAATTAAATTTTTATTAAAAACTTTAGTTAAAAATCTTTCCATAGATAGTTTCAACTTCGACATGTAATAATCTTGAAATCTTCACAATAACGAGAAGCTGGATAAACTAGAAAATCAATGCCTTTTTTTGGACCTATCAAAGAACTGAAGTCTTAGAATAAACTGCCACCCTAAATATGGAGACATAGGCACATCCAAACTAATACAGTTTAGATATTTATCCCTTTCAAATCTAATATTGAAACTGGATCCTAAATGTTGGAGGTGGAGCCTATTGGGAAGTGTTTGGGTCATGGGGGCAAATTCCTCATGAAGACTTTGTGAATCCTCGTGGTAATGAGTTAGTTATTGCTTTATTTGTTCCCTGACTCTGGATCCTGGTTTTTAAAGTGAACCTGGCACTGCCCCCTTCCCACCTTGCACCCTCTCTCACCATTTGATGCCTGCACCCCTTCACCTTCTACCATGAATGGAAGTTTCCTTAAGCCCTCACCAGAAGCAAATGTGAGGTACCATGCTTCTTGTACAGCCAGCAGAACTATGAGCCAAAGAAACCACTTTTCCTTAAAAATGAGCCAGTCTCTGGTATTCCTTTGTAGCAATGCAAATGGGCTAAGACACAAAGATAGAGAACCTAAAATCTGCTTAACTGGAGCAAAAACCACTAGAGGCATAAACTCTTATAGCAACAATTCCATAGTTAATTTCGATCAATTGCTGGAGGCTGAGTGTGGACTTGCATAAGAGTGTTCCTGAGGCCATAGTCTTAGGATACACCCTATAGTCAGTCATTGAGAAATGCAAATTAAAACCATAGTGAGAAACCACTATATACTTATTTGAATGGCTAAAATTAAGAAGACTGTATCAAGTACTGATGAGTAAGTGAATGAATGGGAACTCTCATACATTGTTAGAATGTAAAATTGTACAACTACTCTAGAAATCAGTTTCTGTTTTCCATATTATCCCAGCATTCCATGCTTAGGCCTTTTCCCAAGAAAAATGAAAGCTTATATCCATACAAAGACTTATACAAGAGTGATCATAGCAGCTTTAGTTGTAATATCCCCAAACTGGAAACAACTCCAACTGTCCACAAGCAGGTGAATTGATAAATGGTAGTACATTCGTGCAATGTTATACTACTCAGCATTGAAAAGAAATAAACTGTTAATAAGAAATAACAGCATGGATGAATTTTAAAACAATTGTGGTTCAATAAAAGAAGCAAATCAACCAAGAGTACTTAATCATGATTTTACTTGTGCAAGAATCTATAAAATGCAAACTAATTTGTAGTGGCAGAAAGCAGATCGGTGGTTGTCTCAGAATGTGGGAGTGGTGTGTGGGTTAGGAGAGAGGAATGACAAAATGGTACAAGTATCCTTTTGGGTAATAAATATGTTAATTTTGTATTGCAATGATATTTTCATGGGTGCGTATGTATGTCAACTTTTTTTCTTTTCTTCTGGGCGTATTTTGCCTCCAAATGTCAGCACTGATTAAATTATGTACTTTAAGCGTATGCATTTTATTTTGTCTATTATATTTTAATAAAGATATTTTAAAATTACCAGTCTGGGACTGGTGAAACCTTTGAAGACCTCGTACAACATACAAAGAACTTTCTAGAAGAGAGACTTCTGTAATCCAGAGTCCTTGTGAATGTTCAGGCAAAAAAAATCCTAGAAGAGTAGCTTACAATAACAAAAAAACCATAAACCACTCTGAAGAAAATACAGATTTTATAAAGAAATAAGAAATTTTTCTAGTGTGTAAGAACATTAGAACATCATGCGATTTGTTTCTGAGTTGTATATTGCATGAATATGTCACGTTTTGTTTGGTCATTCACATGCTGGTGGACATTTCCATTATTTCCAGTTTGTAGCTATTGTGAATAAAGGTACTGTGAGTATAAACACATGCGCGCACGCCCCCCCCCCACACAATCATGAGATAAGAAAACACTGCCATTTATAAAAATAATTATATTATTTTTATTATTATTTCCCACGAATTATTATTATTTCCCACGAATTATATTATTTCCCACGAATATGAAAGAAATTTTAGATAGGACAAGGTACAATTATCAAAACTGATCTTTGATTAGGACATGGAAGCGAAAAGTAATTGTTAAAAACTACATACTTCTATCTCTTCCGTTTGTCAACTCTGGCTGGAGATAACCTAACAATCTAAGTGTAAATGGAGATAACCACTACAATGTACATAATAAATAAAGGCTCTGTTTCATGGTGATTTGTGTTTCAGAGAACAAGTGTTTTCTTTTTCTCAACAAGATTGCCAGAAATACTTTAAGCACAACAAAGCAGCCCACTAACATTTGATGCTCTCCACAGATGGGTTTGTTTTGGAGGGGAGTCAAATGCTGTCTTCTCCCGGAAGCCAGAAGTTAACATTTCTTGGCCCATATTCACATGGTCACCTCTTGGCCTTTTCTTCAGTAAAAAGCAGTTAGGGAAACACTGGCTCCAATCAAGAGGAAGGACAGAGATAGATGGATCAATGCACAGGAACAACACAAATACCATGCAGAGTTTTTACAGGGGGCTCTTATTTTATATCAAGAGAGTGAAATCACCAGTAAAAGCTTGTGTTTTCCAAAGACATAGGAAAAATGCCATAGGTTAATGTAAATTTAAGACATATCTCTGAGAAGAGGAGAATAGAGCTAACATTTATCGGTCACTTATGTCAACAAAGTCAAACTCTGTAAAATATTTTGAAGAGATTTACTCTGAGCCAAATATGAGTGACCATAGCCAGTGACACAGTCCTCAAGAGGTCCTGAGAACTTGTGCCCAAGGTGGTCATTGTAAAGCTTGGTTTTATATATTTTAGGGAGGCATGGGACATCAATCAAATACATTTAAGAAATACATCGGTTTGGTTCAGAAAAGCAGGACAGCTCAAGATGAGTGGGGAAGGGAGGCACTTCCAGGCTATAGGTAAATTTAAACATTTTCTGGTTGATAATTGGTTGAGTTTATCTGAAGACCTGGGATCAATGCAAAGGAATGTTCAGGTTAAGATAGAGTTGTAGAGATTAAGTTTTATTTTTCAGGGGAATCTCTCAGCAGACTTAGGGAGAGAGAGCAGGTTGTAAAATGTTTCTTGTGGGACCTAAAAGTGTGCCGGGCTCTTAGTTGATTATCTCCTGGATCTGGAAAATTAAGGAGAGAGAACAAAGGGAGGAGGGGATTTTTCACAGAATGTGGATTTTTTTCTCATAAGAGGCTTTGCAGGGCAGGTTCAAGGTATGACAAGAAAATACATCTTGGGGTTAAATAATTTTTTTCTTTGTCTCATAATGTTAAGCCAGAGTCAGATTGAAAAGTTAGTCACAATGTAGAGGGCCAGATAAAACCCACCCAATGAGAATTAATGGTTTGTAGGATATGACTGTCTAGACTCCTTAGCTAGGAATTTGGGCAAAATTTGAATCTGTCAATTGTAATTTTAACCATATAAAGTCTTCTGATTCATAAACATGGGATTTTTTGTATTTATTTCAATCTTCCTTAATTTAACAATGTTTTGTGGTTTTTCATCGCATAAGTCTTTCACTTCTTTACCTAAATTTATTTCTAGGCATTTTATACTTTTTGATGCTATTATAAATGTAGTTGTATTCTTAATTTCATTTCTAAGTATTCATTGCTGATATATAGAAATACATATAATTGACTTTGTATGTTGATCTTGTACACTGCAATGTTTCTGAACTAGTTTATTCCAATAATTTGTTTTTAGTAAATTCCTTACAAGTTTTCATGTATACAATAATGATATTTGCACACAGAGATGGTTTTACTTCTTCATTTCCAGTCTGAATGCTTTTCATTTCTTATCTAATTCCCCTGGCTAGAACTTTCAGGACACTGTTGAAGAGAAGAGGGGAGAACAGATACCCTTGTTTTGTTCCTGATCTTAAGAGGAAAACAAAGTATGATGACATTAGCTGGATTTATGGATGCACTTTATAAGACTGGGAAAGTTCTCTTCTATTCCAAGTTTGTTGAGTGTTCTATCATGAAAGAATATTGGATTTTGTCAAATGCTTTTTCTGCATCTGTTGTGGTGTTCATGTGGTTTTTGTTCTTTATTAACATTCTAGGGTATTGATTGACTTTCAGATGCTAAACCAACCATTCATTCCTAGGGTAAATTCTACATGGTCATGTTATATAATCCTTTTGATATATAGTTGGATTGACATTGCTAATATTTTGAGCAATTTTGCATCTATATTGATAAGATATGTTGATCTGTAGTTTTCTTGTAGTATCTTTGTCTGGTTTTGCTATCAAAGTAATACTGACTTCATATAATAGAATAAATTTAGAAGTTATGCTTCCACTTCTACTTTTTGAAAGATTGTGTGTAGGATTAGTATTAATTTTTGAAAAATGTTGAGTGAAATTCAGTCGTGAAGCCATCTGGGCCTTAGCATTTTATTGTGGGAAATTTTTAGATTACTAATTCAATCTGGGGTGCAGTGGCATGATCTTGGCTCACTGCAGCCTCAGCCTCCTGGGTTCAAGTGATTCTCCTGCCTCAACCTCCTGAGTAGCTGGAACCACAGGCATGTGCCACCACAGCCAGCTAATTTCTTTCTTTCTTTTTTTTGACTTTTAGTAGAGATAGGGTTTCACTACATTGGCTAGGCTGGTCTGAAACTCCTGACCACAGATGATCCACCCACCTTGGCCTCCCAGAGTGCTGGGATTACAGGAGTGAGCCAGTGTGCCTGCCCTTCTTCTCTTTTCTTAAATCTGATCCCTATCAAATTTTTCTTTTTGCCGCTGCATGCACATGTCTTCCAATGTTCTCTTCCATGGCTACTTTCAGCTCTACCTTTGCCCCAGAAGGCCATACCACAGCAACAGGCTCTCTGGCTCTTTGGCTTCACATTTGCTCTGGCTAACAGGGAGAATCAAAGTTGGAGGGAAGGAAGACAGTGAGGTCGGCTGTTTATTCTCCAAGTTGTTTCTCTGCAGTCACTTTGGGTTTGCTGCTTCCCTGTTTCATGACCAAAGGCACCAGCGACTCTCACATAGCCCTCCCCGCACAGTTCTTTTTATCCAAATGTTCTAGTAACCTCTCCATTCCCTCACCATTTCAGGCCAGAGGGTGAAGGGAAGCATCATTCCCCATGATTTCCCCCACGCCTTCTCACATCTTTGCAAATAGTCCGTTTATTAAACTCTCTTCAAATTCTCCATGTCGAGTGTGCCAGCTGTTTCCTGCTGGGACCCTGACTGATGGAATTGTTATGTGTACCATCTTTCTGTTTTCCTAGCTCTACTATCCATTCTTTAGTAGAAAGAGACAAAGGAGGAATGCCTTTCCTTGCGATAAAATATGTTTTTGTTAGAGTTTTTTGTTCATTCTGTTTTGTTTTTAGATTTCAAGGAGCTAAGCCACACTCCTACTAGTTTAAGTAATAGGAATTTGTTGTGAAGACATCAATAGGAATAGAGAGAACAGTAACTTCTACGATGGCCTTTAGAGAAAGTTGACAGTACAGCACAGCTTGGTCTCACGGGAACTGTAAGTCATCTTAATAGACCCATGAGCTGCAGGATCCTGCTGCTCTTGATGGCCTTTGCTCTATATCCCTTTCATTCTCTTTAGGATGGTTAGGCCTTTAGAGTCTCCTTGAGGTAGGTGTGTATAAGTTAATTCTTAAGAATGTGGCAGGGTCCTTGGTTTTATTTAAATCACTTTTTACACTCCTACAGAGCACAACTGGCTCTTCTACATATTTTTCTAAGTTCTTCCTTGTATCTAACTCTCCCTGGGACATCCACGGGTCATAACCTTATCCTTTGAATCTAATAAATTCGAGGCAATGTGCTTAGTGGCTCAATGTTCAGGACCAGGTATCTGGCAGTCCTGGCTTAAAGCTTGACTCCACTTACTAGGCATGCCTTTTCATCCAGTTATTTACTGTTTTCTAAGACTTAGTCTGTACAATAGGGGTAATGATCAATCTTACTTGTGGTTCTTGGAAAAATTTAGTCTGATAAAGATGGGTTGGTAAAGAAGAAATGCTCAGCAAATGTCAGGTATTGCCACCACCATTGTTATTAGAAGCAAAATAGTTTTGCCAGTGACTTAGAAGAAAATAAATTACTGAACCTGCACTCTGACTGGCAGCTCAAGGCAATAAGGTAAGCTTCTGGGGCTTGCATGACTTGATCAAAGAAGCTATGTGGACAAGGACAGTATACAAGGCCGGGGAAATGGACATAACCAGGGTCAAAACCAAGTATTGTTAAGATGTCTTGGGAGATCAGTGGCAGCTTTGGCTAGACAGTGAACACTGATAAACCTTGTGCCTCAGTTGCTAGGTAGGGCTCACTTACCCCTCCATGGAGTTGGCTAGAATAGTCTCTCAGCTCTAGGGAGCAGACTGTCTCATTGATCCCTCACAACTGGGGTCGTATGTTCCCTCCTGTCATGTGCTTACAGTTTCTCACTTTGTCTCTGCTACATTCTGGGTGTTATAGTTTAACTTCTAGGTCCTGAATTCTATATATCTTAAGGTTAAACTCTCAGAGAGGTATATGATCAGTACAAGTGTTTACCATCTTGCCTAATGGAGAGACCACTTTTTAAAACTCACCTCACGGTCCAAGGGATATCTGTGGACTGACTGCCTTTGGGTCAGGGACCCATCCCTCCTTAAATCAGTTAATTGCAGTTTGACAGGTGATATGGCAGTAGCATGGGGACTTGTGTGAAAGTTGTTAAGAAGGGGACTCGATGAAGCCCCTAGAAGGAGCTTTGCAAGTGATAGGTGTTTCAGAGATTTGGTCCATTCAGTAGAAAATACAAATTCTACCACCCAGCTGAATTTTATTGTATGTGAATTATACCTGGATAAAGCTGTTAAAGATATTTTGGCCCTCATTTCAAATAATGAGAGTGGAGTAGAAAAGACAGATACTGAGTAAGGTAAGGCGTGTATAGTAACTGTTGGGAGTGTCACTCAACAGCAAATATTTGTTGATATCTACCATGTGTCAAATAACATACTAGTCGTTGAATATAAAATTTAAATATATATATATATATATTATTCCCTTCCCTTGTTGAACTGATACTTTGGGTATTAAAACAATTTTTTACTTCTTGGTAGAAGTGCAGTATAGATGGCATTGTAGTACAGATTTTGCTTTTCTGAGCATGTGAAAAAAGCTGTATTTCTGTATCTTGTCCACTAAAGTGTAAGACTATGGAGTGACACAGACTGTGTCAAGGGAAATTATGTTTCAGATCAGGCAAACTTTTCCTCTAGGCTATCACTGAAAATGTTTAGTAGAATCATCGTTTTAGTGACTTGATACCTAACTGACCATACACAACTAATTGTACATTTTTTTGCCATTACCTGGAGATGTCAAATAAATAGTGCTTGCCCTTATGATAATAAAAATACTTTTAAAGTTGCTACTGTCATAGGTATATAGCTTACAATCTTTTCCACGGCCATGGAGCAAATCCGTTTAATTTACCATTCTCTATGACACATTGCTTGTTTCTTTCTTTTGTGGATCTGAGTAGAAAATAAGGGAGATAATATATAATAAGTGGCTGTTTGATTTTCCTGAAAGGAGCCATTTCCAGTGACACTGTCAAGCAATGATAGTTATTATCACTTTTTCTTTATGTATTTACATGTTATTCAACACTTATTAACTATTCAGCAAACATCTTTCAGACACTTTCTTTGTATTAGTCTTGTGGTCATGCTGGCAGGATATGAAAATACAAAATATAAACTCTTTTGCAAAAAGATTATTGTCCAATGAGAGATAAACATTGTCCTGCATATGGTCTTTTTTTCCCCAAATTTTGTAAATGCCTGTGTTCCATAGGGTTTCAAAACAGGGTAAGACTAGTTTAATTTATTAAATCAGCAAGGGGCTATATTATTATCCCAAAGTCAAAGGTGTTAATTATCCTAGTAAATAAATCATTCTTTTGAATTTATGCCCCCCAGGAGCTGGCTATTAGCCCATTGTAGTACTTCAGACATAGACTCTCTGGGGCAAAAAGTGTTGAGTTAAACTGTGATAGACCCTGTAGATAGATTACCCTCCAAAGCCGTTACAATATTTAGCATGCTCACCTACAGTGCATGCATAATATCTCACTTCTCATAAGTTTGCCATGCTGAATACAATCAATTTTTGTGTAACATTATAAACTAAGCCTGTTTTTGAAACAGAGCAAGGCACAGCAACCTTGAGTGGAGTGGGAGCCCAACTCAGGAGCACTCAGAGCCTTGTCCAGTTGGCTTCCCCTTTCCCTGGTCGGTAGGTTCCTGGGAGCATTCATAGGGAATCCCAAGGCTCCATTTAATGCAGTTTGAAACTTACTGTTTCTTCAATTGTCTTTATGACCATGATTATTTGTTTTTCCATAGTAATATGCCTTTTCTGGCTTTTGAAGAAAAGTTACTTAGCTTTCAAATTGATAGTGTGTTCCTTTTGCTAATAATCTTTGTGTTCTAGTGGTGTTTAAATATAATTTTGAATTTTCCAGGCACAAAAGAAAAAAGTCATTATATGTTTATGCATTGTTTCCAGAGACTATAAACCAGATCTCAGTGGGACACCAATATAAGCTTCTTTATTATGTTCAATGCTCAATTACCATCCTCATTACAAATTAAGCCATGTGTGTCATATTAACTCTTGTGTCGGATCACAAGAGAAACATTTAGCAAACTTCAAGGGTAACACCTCTAAATTTAATACACTGATATATTCCATTGTGGCCCAAATAGCTTTCCAGAGGGCTGAACTAATGCTTATGGAAATATTCATGCTTAGGTTGGAAGACTTGTAAATACCAGGACAATCAGAGAATGTGTAGCATTCTGACTATATTGCATTTGCTTAGCCAAGAGTAGAATTTGAACAGAAATACCAGTGACAAGGATCTTCTGGAGCATGTTATTTATTTGCCCTTTTTACACAGCCACATCATGAAATTGTACTAAGTAGGCATGGGCTATGAACATGGACTGAAGCCGTGTGATATACTTGTCAGATACAAACTTTGCTAAAGGGTGATGGGTTTCCAGTTCCTCTAAACTTGGTAAAGAAGTGGGAGAGATAGCAGCAGCATCCTGATGGTCCAGAAACTCAACAAATTGGTCACTGCCAGAGAGCAGTCATCCAGCCTTTCTTTGAGACATAAATGATTATCCACTAAGTGGATCCCCATATCCTGGTATTTATTCTCTTGTATAGTTACCTCTCCTTAAGTGTGGGATGAATTGGGGATCTTACTTGTAATGAAAAAGATATGGCAGTAGTAATGGAATGTTGCTGCTGAGATTAGGTTATAAAAAAGACTGTGTTTCTATCTTTTGTACTCTTTCATGGTCTTAGTCTATTTTCTGTTGTTTAAAGCACAATACCTAAACTAAGTAATTTATAAAGAAAATAAATTTATTTTCTACAGTTGTGGAGGCTGAGAAGCCCAAGGTTGAGGGCCCACATCTAGCAAAGAGCCTTCTTGCTGGTAGCAACTCTCTGAAGTGTCCCAAGGCATCACAGGAAATCACATGGTGAGGGAGCTGAGCATGCTAACTCAAACCTCTTCTTATAAAGCCACTAGTTCTGCTCCCATAATAACTCACAAATCCATTAACTTGTTAATCCATTAATCCATACTAAATTAGTTCATTCATAAGGGGAGAAGCCCTATGACCCAATAACCTCTTTAAGGCCCAGCCTCTTAGTAGTGCCACACTGGAGGTTAAATTTAAACAGAAGTTATGAAGGGGTCAAATATTCAAACCATAGCACTAACTGTCTCTTAAATTACTTGCCCTGGGAAAATTCAGCTGCCGTGTTTTGTGAAGAGGCTGTCATGGTGAGAGACCAAGGTATCTCAACATCTATATGCAGATTAGAAATAAATCCCCTTCAATACTTCTCCCATCAAGCCTTCAGATGAAACAATAGTTCCAACTTATGGCTCAAATACAACCTCATAAGCTTATGAGAGACCTTGGGACAGAGACCCTCAGCTAAGCTGTTTTTGGTTTTCTAACTAAAAAAAACCCTGCTTTTTAAATTTTGCAATTTTAAACTGCTGTATTTGGAAATTAGTTTTTTTTTTTTTTTTACACAGCAATATATGCAGAGGAGACTTATGAAAAAATGTGTCTTTTCTATAATGTTTTGAACAGAATAAAGACATAGAAAAATCAGGGCTAAATTGTCTCTATTAGTAAAACTCCAGGAACCTTGAACTTTGAAAATAATTTCTCCAACCAAGAGGCCGTGCCCTTGGTCACTAGGATTGGCATTCCACATTTCAATATAGCCATTGTCACCATTAACTTTACAGCATCTTTGGTTGGATTCAAGTAAAAGTAAAGTAAAAGTCCTAAATCTTACTCAAGACCAGAGTCCTGGAGGCTGGGTAGAACTGCAGCTTTCTCTAGAGTTTAGAGCTTAGTAGCACCATACTAGGGTGTAACCATATATTAGTCCATTTAGTCTTCACAGAAGCAGTATGAAAAAGCATTATCATTAATTTAAAGATATGAAAGCAAGTTCAGAGACGTTAATACTTTGATCAAAGAATTATAGGTAGAAAGAGTTGCTGTCTGGCTCCTTCAGGTATTGGGTTGAAGTTTCACGTGATAGAGATGAACACGAGGTAATTATTCCAGTGCAGAGGACTTCAGAGAGGTGTGGTGAGTCATAGGAGGAATCTACATATTTGGGTTTATATGTTTTTCAGGAGGTCCAAGGGGCTTGTGAGAAGGGAGAGGCACACTTTGAAAGAGACGCAACGAAGGACTGGAGAATACATCAATGTACCCAAGAATTAAAAGAAACCTAATGTCATTTGCTCAGGTCAGTGTCAGCTCTGCCACTTCTAAGATAAAGTACTACCCGTACCTCATTTGGTCTATTACTAGTCATAACTTATTAACACTAAGGAGTTACTCAGAAGCAAAAAGTGGTCATGAGAATAAATTTGCATAATTGTTATAGCGAATAATTCATTTACATTAAACGCGCTTACTTACTGACATTAGCCTATTCTATTTTGCTGTATTTTGTTAGCCAAAATTTTATTGATAGTTTTTGTAATTATTTTCCCTTTTCTTTTCCAAATGGAAATATGGTCTTTTTCAAAATTTTGTAAATGTCTGTGCATCAGAGGGTTTCAAAACAGGTAAGAATAGTGCAAAAAAACACTATTAATTTGAAAGCTAAGTATCTTTTCTTCAAATACCAGAAAATACTTATTACTATGAAGAAACAACCAATCATGACCACAACTGCTTGAAAACAAAGGGAAATGATTACAAAATGGAAATGCAGTAAATTTAGTTTCTTCATGAAATTAAATTTAAATAATTACATCCTTCTAGGATTTGTTTTTCAAAAAATCATTGTGTATAAAGATGAATCTGTAATGCTTCATTTAGCATTGCTGAAGGAAAGAGCAGATACTAAAATATTTTGAGCTGGAGCTTTACATAGACAAGGAGAAACTTCAAACGCTGATTACTAATTACATTCATACTCTGCACCAGAAAATGGGGAAGAGTTGCAAAGACATTCAACAAGATTCAGATATTAGCATTGTTTTCTGTTTTTTGCGGTAGTAAGAATCCCAGCAGCTGAATTCTAATCTGAGTGCCTGCCAGAGGAGTTCTGGAAAAATAGCGGAATTTACTGGTGATCCTATTTGCCTCAGGATATGTACATTTGATTGATGGAGAAACTTTAAAACACTGGGGATGAGGTTTTTAAATGAAGTGGTGAGAGAAAGAGAAGAGTCAATGCTGTTACCAACCTGTAAATTCCAAAGAGTCCTATAAACCAGGACCAGTTGAGGTGTGTGGTTTGATACCATGAATGCTTCAGAGTCTTAAAAACAATCTTCCGATTCTGGCTTACGCTGTTTTTTTGGTTTTTGTTTGTTTTTGAGACAGAGTCTAGCTCTGTTGCCCAGACTGGAGTGCAGTGGTGTTATCTCGGCTCACTGCAACCTACACCTCCCGGGTTCAAGCAATTCTCCTGTCTCAGCCGCCTGAATAGCTTGGATTACAGGCACTCACTACCATGCCTAGCTAATTTTTGTGTTTTTAGTAGAGATGGGGTTCATTATGTTGGCCAGGCTGGTCTTGAACTCCTGACCTCAAGTGATCTGCCCACCTCAGCCTCCTAAAGTGCTGAGTTTATAGGTGTGAGCCACTGTGCCCAGCCTGGCTGATGGTGTTTTCAAGCAGCACCTGCAGACACTTGAGCTCTGTGCTCCAACTAGATCTCAACCCACCTTTGACCCTTCTGCCATTGTTGAGAGCCCCCCTTGATTTGTGCCCTATCCCAGATTTTCATACCTATGTCACTCATACCTACTGAAGCTGAAGGAGGGATTTCTTTTATATACAGCATAGTACTTAGCAATAAAAAAGCTAAAAGTATAATGGCTTATTTCTAAGGGTCAAGTAAAAAATGTAAAACGGTGCTGTATTCAGTTGTCTTGTTGGAACGTCATGTGTCTGGAAGCTGTTACGAAAAGACTCTCATGAATCAGAATGGAGAGAACACAGGCAGCAGTACCAAGAACACAAAATAGTTTCACAGGGAGAATGACAAATCATTATGATTTTTGCCCTCATTATTCACTCCCCCTTTTCTCTTTCCTTATAACCCTCCTCCCCACTCCAAATCATACATGTTGGGTTGATGTGTCCTGTGGAAATGCATGCTGCTCTCCTGTGGTGGGTGTGGGGGGAGATAGTATCAAAGAAGTTAACATTTATTGAACATTTGATATATATGCCAAGTGCTGGGCTGATTGTTACTTGGATAATAAGATTTGCTATTAGATTTCCACTTAATCCCACAAAACCCCACAGATTAGGTATCACTGACCTTATGTAGAAAGACAAACTAAAGAAAAAAGTCTACATAATTCTATAGTTACTGTTTGAGCTTAGTTCAAACTTAGGTTAATCCAACTCATACTGTTGTCTCAGAAATTTGCAAAGAAATATACCTGTCCCTTTGAGATGTGTGGACACCCTGAAGTGTCAAGAATTACACTCTTATAGGCTACCTTTTATTCAGTGTATGTGTGTGTGCATGTGCATATTTGTGTAATAACATTGATAAATGGATAGCATTCCAGGGCTTTGTGGAGGCCTGAATTATTTAATAAGAATGATCATGGCAGATATGTGGCTATATCCATATATATATTTTTCATCTATTCTGGCCAAGGAGAGGAAGATAAAATTGATTCTCGTTAATTTAGTTAGCACAGTTTAGAGGGAAATTGACAACATATTTAACTGCAGTTCTGAATTCTGCCTGGACAAAGCCTCATTCTGAGTTAGAAATGTTTTCTTGAGGACTGTTTGCATGGTGTTATTTTTCATTTAAGGGTAGTAAAAAAGCAGCAGTTGCAATTAGGGAGAAGAATTATGGTTTGTGGCAGGTCCTATAGATTAGCAGGCTGAATGAAATTAGAAGGTCAACCCAAAACATAAACTGGAAATCTTGCCATTTCTGTTTATGGCCAGTAGCAACAAGAAACAGCATAAAGGGAAAGGAGGAATTCAGAAAATGACTTTTAAAGACAGATTTTTAATATTTGTCTATTTTGAGCTGTCTCTTTTTTCTAATGAAATCATTGAACTCTTGATAGGGTGAATGCATTTTTAAGTTAATTATAATTCTCCCGTTTGTGCTTTTTGCCCTGGAGGAATTAGCTCCTCCTTTTCTTTTTTGTGAAAAGTGTCGCTGTTTGAATGATCAGTTATATGGTCACCTTGGTTATTGCAAACCTACTACGTGCTAAGCTCTGGAGACAAACACGAAGGTGAACAAAAGAGACATGATTCCCTATCCTCCAGGTGTGTTTTAGTGGAAGGTCCAGCAGCCCTTACTCTCCAAAAATGTAAAAGAAAAACTAAACCAAAAAATTAGAGGACAAAATGAAGGAATAAACTAAGACCCGAGATAATTATCAGGAGTAGGGGAACATTTTTAGTTAGAGCAGATGGGAAAACATTTTCTGAGGAAGTGACATTTAGGCTAAGACCTAAGAAATGAAGAGTTAGTCATACAGAGCCAGGGGAAGAATATCCTTGGCAGAGCGAGTGTCGGGTGCAAAGCTCCAGAGGCTCTCATACTATGGCACATTTGAGAAATTGACAGAATGCAGTGAGAATGTGGTTTATAGCGGGAAAGAGTGGTAAAGGTGGTAGCAAACCCTGGCCATGCAGTCTCCAGGATCTAGGCCATGGTAAGAAGCCTGGATCATATTCTAGGTGCAATGGGAAACCATTGAAGGTATTTTAAAAGAGTTTTAATTGTTATTTCTAAGATCAGAGTTTCTGTTTTTGAAATTGTATACCATTTACTTGTTTGTATTTTAATACAGAGAAATGAAAAATTAAATGATCTATAATCTTCTGGCCTAAATAGCATAAGGATATTATGATTTAAAAGAAAAGTTTTATTTGTATCCACATGAATGCCATGTATTTCTATTTCTCACTCTGATGCTCATGCCCTTTTCCCAAGTCATCAGTTTCTTTTCTTTAAAATTTTATGCAAATACATATATATATTTATATTATATGCACACATATATAGGGGTTATATTTGTATCATTCTGTACTTACCCTTTCACTTAAAAATATATAATTACAGAATATCTCATTCTTAAAGTGCTTAATATTTTATATTATGAATATGTTTTTTAAAGTAGTCACCTATTGATTTTTTATGGCTTTCTTTCTTTGTTATGACAAATACTACAAGAAACATCTTCATATGCAAATCATGGCAAACTTTTGCAAGTGTCATTATTGAGTAATATTATGGAGAGATAATGTTAAACTTTCTTTCCAGAATAACTTCACCAACTTAAAACTGCTCCGTCTAGTTATACAAAAGTGCCTATTTTCCTATACAACCCAGAATATTGGATATCAGAAATGTTTAATTTATATTTGGGAAATAAAAAATGGTATCTAGTGTCATTTGAAATGAATTTATTGCAATCAAGTTTCTTATAAGTTTTTTATGTTAGTATTTTTGTGATCCTATTTCAAAGCTTTTCTACTGGGTCATTCTTTTTATAAATGATTTATCTGAGTTCCTTGTAAAATGATTAATTTGTAATTAAGGAAAGTATGCCTGATATAGCATATATGTTCACAGCTTGATATTTTGTTTTCCAGGGTTTTGATTTCAGGTAGTCAAATTTATCAAGTTGTTCTTTATGGCACCTAAGTTTTATGCTATGATTAAAAGACCATTTCCATTCCTACATCATAAGCAAATTATAAATAAATTCAACTATCTTTTCATCTGGAATGATTATTTTGAATAGTTTCAAGCCAGGGAATGATGTGGTTTGGTTTATATTTAAAGAGTTCATTTTGGGTGTTGTGTGATATATGGATTGGAGGAAAGCAGGAATGGACATGGGGAGACGAGTTAGCAGGCAGTTAGGTGGCAAAAAGATGATGGGGGCTAGGCATGGTGGCTCACATCTGTAATCCCAGGACTTTGGTAGGCTAAGGCAGGTGGATCACGAGGTCAGGGGTTCAAGACCAGCCTGACTAACATGGCAAAACCCCATCTGTACTAAAAAATGCAAAAAAGTTAGCTGGACGTGGTGGCAGGCACCTGTAATCCCAGCTACTCAGGAGGCTAAAGTAGGAGAATCACTTGAACCCGGGATGTGGAGGTTGCAGTGAGCTGAGATCACGCCACTACACTCCAGTCTGGGTGATAGAGCAAGACTTGTTCTTAAAAAAAAAAAAAAAAAAAAAAAAAGATGATGGGGCCTAGCACCATGTGGCAGCAGAGAATCTCCCAGGGAAGTGGACAGTTGCAAGGTCATTTGAAGATTGTGATGACAGAAGTTAATTAAGCGCTGGATGTGGACTGGCTGGATAAGATGAAATCAAGCTCATTTCCTTGGTTTTTGACTTCTGCAACTGGGTAGATGTCCGGGTTACTCACTGAAGTGAAGAAGATTGGAGTTGGTGGCAGGGATGTGTTGTGAGAGAAAATCTAGAGTTATAGTTTAGACATGAAAAGTTTGAGATGACTGGATGACATTCAACTGTAGCTGTTCACTGTTAGATAAGTAACTGTGTATATGAATCCAGAGTGTTCTAGCCAAAGTAGCTTCAAAGATGTTCCTTGAACTCTGCAGACACAGATAAATTCCTCACCCACTTCAACTTTTTGTTTAAATGTCAGTAAGGTCTCCCCAAACTACCTTAGTTAAAATGACAACTTCTCACTGTGCTGTCCCTGTCACTGACTCTATATTTTCCCCCATGTTGTACTTAGCACAATCTAATATGCCAAGTGTAGTTACTCACCTGTTTTCTGATAACTATTGCTTATTCTCTCTTTCTCTTTTCCCGTTAGAATAAATTCCAGAAGGGCAGGGAGCTTAGTTTGGTTCTTTGTTGTATCATGAGCATTTAAAAGAATGTCTAGCAGATTGTCAGTACTCAATACATATTTTGAATTATTTACTAATATGTTTGAATGAATAAATGGATAGTTCCAAGTCACCAGTCACTGGCAGAGTCAGGTTCCCACCTTGGTGGTCAGGCACTGAAGCCTGGGCTCTTTATCAGCCACTTGCACTTCCATTCAAAGCCTGCACTAGGTAAAGAGAACATGCTGCATGTACAAAGGCAAAGGAAATTGGCTCAGACATTTATTACTCTGTAAGACATAACCAAATGGGCCTACTTATCATTCATAAATCTCTAAAATCTATTAGGCTCTCTAGGGTCTGTTAACTGAAATCAATACTACAAGCCACATTATTAAAGAATTATGGTGGCAAAATTGAGTGCTTTTGATATACAGCCAAAGGCATAGGCAAGCAAAGCCAAAAGAAGACTCACTGTCCCTTTTAAATCTTTATGATTGGTTAAATACAACCAGTGAATGTGAGTTCTACCTGAAATATTTTCTTAACAGGAAAGGGAGAAAAATGAATGGTTTCCAAAACTGTGAGTCTGTGACTGAATTAATTCAAACATCTCTGGAAAGTTGTGTCAAGTAGACAGTACTCTCTACTGCTCTCCTTTAAAGAGGTGATGATGATGATGACTGCATTAAAAGTGTTGATGAAATAACTCAGTTCTGCATTTCAATTAGACATCTAGATAAAACAAAACATTCAAATCTTCCTCATATTGCCAAGGAGAGGCTGTGTTTTCATCTACACTGTCCTTGCAGATAAGACACTGCTTTGTCATTTTAGAAGTAAGTTTGGCTGCATTTTAGAAGTAGAAAACTTTTCCGAATTAATTCCTAAGGGTCTCATTTCTATTCTTCTAACCATGTGGGTGTGTATATTTGTGTATGAGAGGGGATGTGGGCATATAAGTGGGTAGTATTTGTTGAGAAAAGAGTATTCTTACTACCATCTCTTTTCCAAAATACCCTGTCATCCACTAATTAGTATTTAAGAATTTACATGCACTCCTGTGGGGAAAGTTTTAGTCATCATTCACAGCTTACTTGCCTTTAATGAGATGTCCACTTAGCTGAAGTGATAGAAGGGTGTGTGTGTGTGTGTGTGTGTGTGTGTGTGTGTGTTGGGCAAGAGATACTGAAACACAAATTTGGAACTTCAAGTTCTTCAGAGGGAGAAAAATCTGGTTGTAGCCCTATAACAGAGATTTAAAAAAATCACCATGAGATTAGCTGGTGATGTTGAGCATGCTGGCAGTGTGTATGAATAATAAAGAAAGAAAAGGAGGAGATGCTTAATAATATGTGCTAAAAAGTAGATACATGATTTGTGTGTCAATAAAAGAGTTAATAATTGATACACTTTGAGTCCAGAGAGTACCTTAGTCAATTTTGTGTTAATCCAAAAGAATGCCTGAGACTGAGTAATTTATAAAGAAAAGAGGTTTATTTAGCTCATAGTTACTCAAGCTGTACAAGAAGCATAGTGCTGGTATCTCCTCAGCTTTTGGTTATTTTAGAAACAAGTTGGACAACTTGTTTACTTCAGTCACAAACCCTATAAATGTACTGTCTCTCTATCCCAGACAGAGAGAGAGAAACAACAGCAATAGTGACAGAAACACTAACTAGAAGCATCCCTTTTTACATTTCCATATCAAAAAAGGGATTTGTCCTGCATCAAAGCATGGCAGAGGTCAAAGGGGAAGTGGGTGTGTGCAAAAAGGAACTGAACCCACGAAGTATCCTTTTTTTTTTTTTTTTGATATATATATTTTTTATTGTACTTTAGGTTCAGGGGTACATGTGCAGATCATGCAGGATTGTTGCATAGGTACATACATGGCAGTGTGGTTTGCTGCCTCCATCCCCCTGTCACCTATATCTGGCATTTCTCCCCATGTTATGCCTCCCCAACCTCCCCAGCCCCCACTGTTAACAACTCACTCTCATGAAGACACTAAGAGAACAAATGCCATGAGAGAACTCTGGAACTATCAAGGGAACAGCAGCAAGCCATTGATGAGGGATCTGCCCTTTTGATCCGAACACTTGCCAGTAGGCCCACCTCTCAACACTGCCACATCGGGAATCAAATTTCGACATGAGATTTGGTGGGTACAGCAAGCCACGTTCAAACCGTAGCAGAAGAAGATCTTAACAATGATCTGACACATTCTACAAGATGCCTGTGGATGCATGTTTCAGATTCCACTCGTGATGTAAGTGTCTCTCTTTGGGAGTGAGCAGATAATTTTCAAAAGAAGCAGGTTTGCCTCCATTTTTTACTCTCACATCCATAGTAACCTTTGACTTGTCCTGATAGCTACTCCCTTAAAATAACTTTTTTTGTTAGCATTTTTAAACTTTTTGTTCTTCTTGACTTTTGAGTCAAAAAGATCAGATGACCTAGACCTGCTGTCTTGAAGGTGACCTTTCTTGCAGGCAGTAGTTGGAAAGGAAGATGATCTTTAAAACACCCTTTCTCCACGGGTTTTGAAAAATTAATCTTTGTCTTTATGAAAGGTACTTTGGTGCTTTCATGCTGGATATAGAACAAATGTAATATTCATCTCCTTTTTGATATGGAAATTTAAAAAGAAAGCTTATTTTTATGTCTAAAATTAAAAATATATATATTTAGGGGGTACAAGTGCAGATTTCTTACATGCCTGTATTGGCTGCTGGCAAAGTCTGGACTTTTAGTGTACCCATTTTCCAAATAATGAACATTGCACCGGATATAGGTACATTCTCAACTCTTAACTTCCTTCCAGCCTCCCACCTTTTGGAGTCTCCCATGCCTATTATTCTACCCTGTAAGTGCATATGCACACATTATTTAGCTCCTACTTATAAGTGAGAACATATGGTATTTGACTTTCTATGGCTGAGTCATTTAACTTAGGATAATGACCTCCAGTTTCACCCATGTTGCTACAAAAGTTATTGTTTCTTTCTCTGTCTCACTCGGTATACACACACACACACACACCCCTATTTATATAGCTAGACATAGGTATTTAAGATTTTCAACCATTGGTATTACATTGGTATAGTGAGAGAGGATAAATTCTTAGGATTTGTACCAGAAATAAGCAAGTGTCAGGGTTTACTCCACTTGTGGCTCTGCACATTCCCAAAGCTGAGGTTCATCAGAATATTAAGGAAGTTGCTTCTGGTTGTGACACTTCATTTTAAATAATTTGAGCCTCCTGCTATGGGTAAAATAAAGTGGATGACTTGAAATTGAATGGAGCTCTCTAAAATTCTGAAAAATCTATGGTTCTACTTCAGAGCTAAACATTTATGCCTCCAGAATTTTATTGATCCCAGAACTGTGGCATTTTATTTTGATCTGAGTTACTAATACAACTGCTTCTTAAATAAGGCACATTTTAGTTTAAGTTTGAGGTTGCTCAAATTTATTTTAAAAAGCATCTTAAAGGGTGCATTACTCAGGGTTATTAGAAATCAAACCAATAGGATGTATACACATATGGAGAGGCAGAGTGAGAGAGAGGCAGAGGCGGGGGCGGGGGCAGGGGCAGGGGCAGGCAGACACTGACTTACACTATAAGGAACTGGTTCATGTAATTATGGAGGTCGACAAGACCCAAGACCCAAGATCTGCAGTTAGCAAGCTGGAAACTCAGGAGTGCTGATGGTGTAATTCCAATTCAAAGGCTTCAGGCTCACTACTCAGAGATGATGTTTCAGTTTGAGTGTAAAGGCAGAAAGGAAACGATGTCCCAGCCTGGAGGCGATTAGCAGGAGGAATTCCCTTTTGTTTGGAGAAAGTTCAACTTTTTGTTCTACTCAGGTCTTCAACTGACTAGATTAAGCACACTGAAATTAGGGAGGGCAATCTACTTTATTTAGTCTGTCAATTTAAATTTTAAACTCATCCAAAACCACCCTTCCATTAATACCCATAATAATGTTTGACCGAATATCCAGGCATCCAGTGGCCCAGTCAAGTTGACACCTAAAATTATCTATCACAGGCCCATCCCTTGTCAACTCCATATTCCTCTCCTTAAACCATACTAAACCATACTTAATCTCCATATGAAGACAACAGCAAGGTCATAATTCCATCTAATATGATACAACTATCCTGCCTATGGGTAGAATGTTATAGATGAAATATTTGTGTACTCCCCACTCCTCAATTCATATGTTGAAGCCCCAACCTTCAGTGTGGCTAAATATGGAGAGGGGACCTTAAGGAAGTAATTAAGGTCAGATGAGGTCATAAGGGTAGGACACTGATCCTATGGAAGGATGCCTGGATATATATTTTTTATTTTATTTTTATTTTTAATTGACTTTATTCTTTAGAAATGTCTTTGATTTATAATAGTACAGAGTTCTCATATACTCAACATTCAGCCTCCCCTATTACTAACATCCCACATTAGTATGACACATTTGTTACAATCAGTGAGCCAATATTAATACATTATCATTGACTAAAGAATAAAGTATGAATTTTAGCTAAAAATCTGCATAAAATTTGAACTTTAGTTAACGTTAACATTGATAAATCAACATTGATAAATTGATTTTTACCTAATATCTCTTTTCTGTTCCAGGATCTCATCCAGGACACCAGATATATTTAGTTATCATGTCTCTTGAGGCCTTGTTGGCTATGACAGTTTCTCATATTTTTCTCATTTTTGATGGCCTTTACAAGTTTTTTACAAATTTTATTTTGTTTCAATAGTTTTTTGGGTACAGGTGGGTTTTGATTACATGCATAAGCAGTGGTGATTCCTGAGATTTTAGTGCAACCATTACCCAAGCAGTGTATACTGTACCCAATATGCAGTCTTTGATTCCTCACTCCCCTCCCAATCTTCGTTTCTCATACCCCCCGAGTTTCCCAAATCCATAATATTCTGCTTATGCCTTTGTGTCCTCATAGCTTAACTTCTACTTATAAGTAAGAACATACAATATTTGGATTTTCATTCACGAGTTACTTTACTTAGAATAATGATCTCCAGATCCAGCCAGCTTGCTGCAAAACACATTATTTCTTTTCTTTGTATAGCTGGGTAGTCGTAGTATTCCATGGTGTATACCACATTTTCTTTATCCGTTTGTTGGTTGATTGGCACTTATTTTGGTTGCACATCTTTGTAATTGTGAATTATGCTGCTATAAACATCCATGTGCATGTGTCTTTTCCCCTCATTTTGTAGTTTGTCTGTTTACTCTGTTGACAGTTTCTTTTGCTGTGTAGAAGTTCTTTAGCTTAATTAGATTCCATTTGTCAGTTTTTGCTTTTGTTGTAATTGCTTTTGGTATCTTCATGAAATCTTTGCCCATGCCTATGTCCTGAACGATATTGCATAGATTGTTTTCCAGGGTTTTTACGTTTAAGTCTTTAATTCATCTTCAGGTAACTTTTGTATATGGTGTAAGGAAGGGGTCCAGTTTTAATCTTCTGCATGTGGTTAGCCGGTTATCCTAGCACCATTTATTGAATAGAAAATCCTTTCCCAATTGCTTGTTTCTGTCAGTTTTGTCAAAGATGAGAAAGTTGTAGGTGTGTGGTCTTATTTCTGGGTCCTCTCTATTCTGTTATATTTGTCTATGTGTCTGTTTTTGTACCAGTACCATGCTGTTTTGGTTACTGTAGCCCTGTAGTATAGTTTGACATTGGGTAGTATGATGTCTCCAGGTTGGTTTTTTATTGTTTAGGATTGCCTTGGCTATTCAGGCTCTTTTTAAATATTTTTTTCTAGTTCTGTGAGGAGTCTCCATGGTAGTTTAATAAGAATAACATTCAATCTATAAATTGCTTTGGGCAGTGTGGTCATTTTAATGTTATTGATTCTTCCTGTTCATGAACATGAATGTTTTTCCATTTGTTGTGTCATCTAAGATTTCTTTGAGCAGTGGTTTTCAGTTCTCCTTGTAGAGATCTTTTCCCTCACTTAGCTGTATTCCTAGGTATTTTATTCTATTTGTAGCAATTGCGAATGAGAGTATGTTCCTGATTTGGCTCTCAGCTTACTGTTGTTGGTGTATAGGAGTGCTACTGATTTTGCAAGTTGATTTTGTATCCTGAGACTTTGCTAACGTTGTTTATCACTTTAAGAGGCTTTCTGGGTTTTTTTATTTTTTATTTTTTTTGGCCAGACATGGTGGCTCACACCCGTGATCCCAGCGCTTTGGGAGGTCAAGGTGGGCAGATCACTTGAGATCAGGAGTTAGAGACCAGCCTGGCCAACATGGTGAAACTCCATCTCTACAAAAATTAGCCCAGTGTGGTGGTATGTGCCTGTAATCCCAGTTACTTGGGAGGCTGGAGCACAAGAACCACTTAAACATGGGAGATGAAGGTTGCAGCGAGTCAAGACAGTGCCACTGCACTCCAGCCTGGGCAACAGAGCAAGATTCCATCTCACAAAAAAAAAAAAAGTTTTTTGGGTTTTTTAGATATAGAATCATGCCATAAGCAAATAGGGATAGTTTGACTTCCTCTCTTCCTATTTGGATGCTTTTTATTTCCTTCTCTTGCCTGATTGCCCTGGCCAGGACTTCTAATACTATGTTGAATAGGAGTGGTGAGAGAGGACATCTTTATCTTTTGTCAGTTTTCAAGGGGAGTGCTTCCAGCTTTTGCCCATTCAGTATGATGTTGGACATGGGTTTGTCATATACAGTTCTTATTATCTTGAGGTCTGTTCTTCAAATACCTAGTTTATTGAGCCTTTTTAACATGAATAGATGTTGAATTTTATTGAAAGTCCTTTCTGCATCTATTGAGATAATCATGTGGTTTTTGTCTTTAGTTCTGTTTATGTGATAAATCACATTTTTTTGATTTGATATGTTGAATCAACCTTGCATCCCAGGGATAAATCCTATTTGATCATGGTGGATAAGCTTTCTGATGTGCTGCTGGATTCAGTTTGCCAGTATTTTGCTGTGGATTTTTGCATTGATGTTCATCAAGGATATTGGTCTGAAGTTTGCTTATTTTGTTGTTGTGGATACAAGATTCTTGGCTGACAATCATTTTGCTTAAGGAGACTAAAGATAGGACCCCAGTTCCTTCTGACTTGTAAGGTTTCTGCTGAGAGAAATCTACTGTTAGTCTGATAGGTTTTCCTTTATAGGTTATCTGATGCTTTTGTCTCATAGTTCTTATAATGCTTTCCTTTGTGTTGATTTTAGATAGCTCGATGACTGATGTGCCTTTGTGATGATCTGTTTACAATGAATTGCCCAGGAATTCTTTGAGCTTCTTGTATTTGGATATCTAGATCTTTAGCAATGCCAGGAAAGTTTTCATCAATTATGCCTTCAAATAAATTTTCTAAACTTTCAGACTTTTCTTCTTGCTCAGGAACACAGTTATTCTTAGGTTTGGCTATTTTACATAATCCATATTTTTTGAAGATTTTCTTCATCCTTTTTAATACTTTTTTCTTTATTTTTGTCTGATTGAGTTAATTCAAAAGCCTTGTCTTCAAGCTCTGAAATTATTTCTTCTACTTGTTCTAGTCTGTTGTTGAAACTTTTTATTGTATTTTGTATTTCCTTAAGTGTGTCTTTCATTTCCAGAAGTTCTGATTGGTTTTCCTTTTGATATTATTTCTCTGGAAAATTGTTCATGTCCTGGATTACATTTTAATTTTTTCATGTTGGTTTTCACCTTTCTCTGGTATCTCTTTGAGTAGCTTAATAATCAACCTTCTGGTCAAATGAATTCATTCCCAGTTGAGATTATATTACAAAGTATAGTTGGGAGCTTCTTTCACCTTGTGGCCCCTCCCTGAGCTATTCGGCTGCCTTCCCCAAGGGCTCCTGTGAGATAGTCAGGAATGGCTTACCTTAGTTCACACTGGAGACTGAGAATGCCTGCAAGGCACTTCTTAATGCTGATTCTGCTTTTGAATTTTATGCTACTCCCTAAGTTTGTTCCAGCTCGTAGGGTTAAGGCCTTCTCCCATGGCCTGAATCTTCATATTCCCTGGCAGGGGGTGGGAATATGTGTTCAAGGGCAGGCTGTTCTCCTCTCACACTCTGAGAACTTACAATTTTTCACCTGTCTCAAGAAGCAGCCTGCCACTTCTTTCAAAAGGTCTGTGGATTCTTTTGGTTTTTCTGTTAAGTTCCTGCATTGGTTCTTGGAAAAAAACATTCATTGTGAACTTCTACCTTCTGTCCTTCCAAGTGGGAGAGGCATGCTAACACTGCCTTTAATCCTCCATTTGGAAAAAAAAAAGACGACTGGATATTTGGTCAAACATTATTTTGGGTGTTTCTGAGAAAGTGGTTTCACGTGATTTAACATTTAAATTGACAGACTAAATAAAGCAGATTGTCCTTCCTAATAAAACACACTGGAGAAGGCTCTAGTACCCCTTTCACTCATTCCCCAAGGACAGAGGGAAGAACATGTGGGGACATAGTGAGAAGATGACCATCTATAAGTCAGGAAAAGACTCCTTATCAGAATCTGGATGTCTTCCTAACTCCAGAACTGTGAGAAATAAATTTGTCTTATTTAGTGCACCCAGACATGTTTTTGTTTTTTTAATGGCAGCCTGAATGGACTAAGACAAAGGAAAGCATTAGACAGAGAGTAAATCTAATTTTCAGGCCTCTGATATTAATTTATTTTAATTAAGAGCACATTCATTACAGGTTTTGTGACACATTATTAAATGATAATTGTCATTAAAGAATTGCCATGAGGAATAGGGAAGTCCTTTTATAGGAAGTGTTTGTATTTGCACAAAGCATTGAACAAAGTAGCAAGTTATAAACATTTCTTAAATAAATAAATGATTTAAAATGAATATAAACATTTATAAAGAAAATAATTCACACAGAAGTTTTAAATGTTGTATTTGCAGACACACATTTATATTTTTTACATTACTCAAAGATACAATGGAAACATTAATTGACCACCAGTAGAGTGGTGTTACATAAATTATGGTTTATCTACTTCATAGAATTTTAAGTGATAACTAAATATAATAGTTATGAATGACACTTGGAAAAATGTCATTTATTTTATATGAAAATTATAAAATGTGTTTTCCTGTGATCTTAGATGAAATTATGCATGCATATGAACAAGACATCCTCCTTTTATTTGCCTTACAGTAATTAAGAAAAATAGATTTAGAAGGGTACAGGTGTCATTTTGTTACATGGATATATTGTGTAGTAGTGAAGTCTGAGTTTTAGAGCAGCCATCACCTAAAGGGTGTACATTGTATCCATTGCTTTATAGTAATTTTATATTAGTATTGCTTTACAATAATTTTTAAAGGAATTGATATTTATTTAATTACAAAATTGCCTCAAAATTGCAAATATCTTTTATGCTGTGAAGCCTATCTTCTATCATTCTAAGAAGGGTTATAGATTCCTGTGCCTTGCTGAGCAGATGGCATGCATACAGCAGAGATAACTGGGTTTGGCAGTCACTTGATTCACACTAAATATATGTTTGGTTAAATATTCTCTACTGCCTATAAATTGTTATCATTAAGTACTTTCTCTAAAGAACATGGCTTTTCCTTCTCACTCTGCATAAGTGAATGCTGTAAAGAAAGAAAAGGAGCCGGGCGCGGTGGCTCACGCCTGTAATCCCAGCACTTTGGGAGGCCGAGGCGGGTGGATCACAAGGTCAAGAGATCGAGACCATCCTGGTCAACATGGTGAAACCCCGTCTCTACTAAAAATACAAAAATTAGCTGGGCATGGTGGCACGTGCCTGTAGTCCCAGCTACTCGGGAGGCTGAGGCAGGAGAATTGC
>PVKV010015625.1:0-53257 GCA_004027835.1 Alouatta palliata
TGTCTATTTTGGCTTTTGTTGCCAATGCTTTTGCTGTTTTGGTCATGAAGTCCTTGCCTACGCCTATGTCCTGAATGGTTTTGCCTAGATTTTCTTCTAGGGTTTTTATGGTGTTAGGTCTTATGGCTAGCACTTTATAATGCAAGGAAACCATAAAGAATTTCAAGACAACTCCTTAATAAAATAATTTTCTTATTATATTCATGTAAAATTTCTAGTATCTAATGTGTGCAATACATTTACTATTTTTTATTATAAGGTTCATTCAGTCCAGGAAAGAGTGGGAGAGAGGGAGAGACAGAAACTGAGAGAGACACAGATCCCTAATAGATATCTGGATAACCAGATTTCTTTTGTAGGTAAAAACTGATCCTCTAGATATACAAAAGTTAGTACATCCTAGAACCATTTGTACAAAGGAATTTCGTTAACTAAGAAGTGATTCTAGACCTGTTTGAGGAACAATATGACATAAATTGCCTTTGATAAAAATCCAGTAAGGCCCAATTATATAAAAGTATACCCATAAAAATTGCCCAGATAGGCTGGATGGACACCTCTGAGACACAGAATGAGTGTCAAAGAACAGAGTATCTACTGATCTGATCCACATCAGCCATTAAAATCTTTTAAAGGAACTTTTCTCATGGAGAAACTTAATGGAGCAATGATTTATCGATTTGTTTTTATTTTACATTTTCAGTGGTATAGGCCAATGTGGGAAAATTAGATGAATTGTCACTAGATATTTGAAAATCATAAAATAAGTAACAAAAGGTGATACTTCAAAAACAAACAAACAGCAAAATCCATCTCGTTGGGAAAAGAGAATATTCTTGATCCACATACTGCATGAAGCACATACTTCACACTCTGGCCTTTGCCATTTGTGTATTCAAAGGAAAAAAAAAGGGGGAAATGCACCATTAATGAAAGAATAATTTCTTTAGGTTTATTGAACAATAAGCAAATATCTATGAGTTACTTTAATAAGGTGGTAATCATAAAATATGACCTAAAAAATGTAAGGAAAAACACAAATCTAAATGCTCTCTAGCTGAAGGATAAAATCAATCCAATAAACAGTTGAGTAATACACGTCTGAAACTACTCATTGATTGTGTCACCAAGTTAGTATTTTGAGTCCATTAGAGACCCTTGCTGAAATCCTATTGTATTTAACAAAATGTGCTTGCTTGGAAAAGAGGTTCATTTGTTACTATAGAACCTAAAAAAAACACGTAAAAATTGAGAGATATCACAAAGTATAAATGCTAAGTAGTATCAAGACATTTTATGGAATAGAAGCCAGAGTTTTTAAGGGCTAATTTTTTTTTTAATCTATGATAACTTTTAACTTGATAAATTTGGATGAGGAATCAATCAAGCTATAGTGTAGTTGATCCATTTCTGAGAACCTCAGTGAGATTAGACTTCACTCAATCATAACAGGTCCCATTTAGATGAGTTGGTCTTTTGTTTTGCACTTTCACTCCAAAGAAGCCTGAATTCTAAACTGAATCCTAAATATTTTAAATATATAATAAAATGACTACAGTAAAGATAGTAAACAGCAAAAATCCATGAGTTCTAAAACATGACAAGTGTTGTTTCAGTCCAAAATAAATTAAATGACACTAAGGACTGATAGGATCAAAGTAGAATATTACTTTGAAATAGTCCCTAGACTTTTAATGCATTTTTAAACCCTGCACATCAAAATAGTAAGTCACAGTGATATTGTCTGTGTTACGACAATATAAAATTTTGAGAAATTATTCATATGTGTATACACACACACACACATATATATACCTTGATTTAATAGGATTAGGACATTTTAAATCATTATAAATATTAGCACAATAAAGCCTTGTTAATATAAGTCTTCTAAGTGAACACATGCAATATGTTCAAGAGTTTTTTTTTTATATATATCTTTTATAGTTTGCCAGGAAATAGGAGGTAGAAGTGAAAGACAATGTGTGTAAGAAAAGAGTGTTAAAGAATTTTACATAGGAAAACTGTTTTTAACTAGTAGATCATTTGAAATGCCCTAAAACCATAATTTTACTATAAATATTGAGAAGTAATTAAAAACTGATGGCTAGTAATGCTTTTTATTTAATGACTAACACTACATTATCACAGTGTGTCTCTGCAAACCATTCCTACATACAAGTTTCTTGGATTTTTTTAAAAAAAACTCATACCTTTCACAAGTCTCCTATACCAGTTGATACTGAAACATCTATAAATCATTATATTCTCAAAATTTATTCTTCCTATGCAATTACTCAACAACAACAACAAAAAATTTCAAAGGGTAAATGGTTGAGAATGGTTGAAAAATTCACTTCTTTTTTTTTTTTTTTTCTTTCAGATAGAAGAAAAATTCACTTTTTTTTTTTTCTTTCACTCTGAGCCCAGGCTGGAGTGCAGTGGTGTGATCTTGGCTCACTGCAACTTCTGCCTCCTGGGTTCAAGTGATTCTCCTGCCTCAGCCTCCCAAGTAGCTGGGATTATGGGCACCTGCCACCACATCCAACTAATTTTTGTATTTTTAGGACAGACAGGGTTTCACCATGTTGGCCAGCCTGGTCTTGAACTCCTGACCTCAGGTGGTCTGCCCACCTCATCATCCCAGAATGTTGGGATTACAGGGTTAGCCACCTTGCCCAGCAGGGTAATTCACCTCTTAAATCCTCATGCAAACTATCTGTTTTCTGTTTAATGTTACTTTCCTTTGGCCAAATCCAAACAAAAAAGCAAACTAATCTCTCTAATCTTTCTAATCCTATATTCAGCAATGAATGATAATTTTCTGGGGAACATGTGACCTTCTTACTTTTAAGTAGCTATTCAATAATCACTTCGCAATTTTGTGTCTATTCTAGATATAATAAGGTATACATGTGGAATAGTAAATAGTATAAACCTAACATGGTTACTCTCAATATTTTTGGAGCACTGCTCCTATATTTAGAGCATAGCATCCTGCTTTAAAAATTAAAAGTGTAATGATTTTACATTTTAAAATGAATTGATATATGTACATACTGTACATATAGCATTTGTACACAAAACTGCTAAGAGTTTCAGAAACTCCTAATATTCTTTCTTTTTGACTAAAATATGATTATATTCTACATATAGGAAGCCCTTTTCATAGAAGCTAGCATATAGAGTATAGCAAAGAAGTGGTATTTGCTATATCATTAAAGAGTCCTGCTACCTTTTAATAATTGTCTCCACTTCTTTGGTCTGTACTGCTCTATTGTTACCTCTTCTCTTTTTCAGCCTGTGTGACAGATAGGTCAAGAGAAGAAGGCAAAGGGGCTCATTCTTAGTCATTAATAATAGGTTTCAATTGCAAAGGGGTCATCATAAACTCATGAATGCGTCCTAACTTTTCTCATCTATCACCTCCTTCACTGGCCTCATCCTGACTTGCTTTCTGTTGTTGTTGTTTTTGTTACTGTTAGACTTTTTAAGTGGTTTCACCATCAAAAAAGTAAGTGTGGAAGCTAGAACCAGTTCTAGCAGACTTCATGCCAAGTTTAAAAAATGAAAACAGGGAAGCTGAGGTGGGCAGATCACAAGGTCAGGAGTTTGAGATCAGGCTGACCAACATGGTGAAACCCCATCTCTACTAAAACTACAAAAATTAGCCGGGTGTGGTCATATGTGCCTATAATCCCAGCTACTCAGGAGGCTGAGGCAGGAGAATTGCTTGAACCTAGGAGGTGGAGGTTGCAGTGAGCCCAGATCACACCATCACACCCTAGCCTGGGCCAGAGTGAGACTGCATCTCAAAAAAAAAAAAAAAGAAAGAAAGAGAACAATGAATAACTACAAATAAAAATGCTTAAGAAATAGATGCATTATTTTAGTTAAAAGGCAATCAGGTCTAGATGAGGTTCAGTCTAATGAGAAGTAAAGGTATTTGTTAGTGCCAAGAGAAGTTCTCCCTCTTGTATTCTGATTTGAGTAGGTTCCAACTTTCATGGAATATAATCACACCTGAATTAATCATTTCCACAAATGGATTATTGTTTTCCATAAAAGTCAGCAAAGTCAATATATAAAAAGAAAATTTATTTCAAGGAGGTAAGAAGTAGAGAGTCATGAGATTCATCAGAAAGAAATGTTCAAGTTAGGACAGGTAAGTCTAAAAATGCAAGAGCTTAATGGGAAAGATCCAAATCCTCTCAGCAATTGGTGGAGGAGGGTAAGACAGAAAAAGGCAGAGAGAGGTCAATTCAAGGTCAGTGATTGCATTTTAAAGCAGTCCATGCAGAACCATTTCCAGCACAGAAAGTACAGGAACAGCTCTGCCCTCCCTTCTGAGCTCTTGAGTCCCTCAGATATCTCCTAATAATGGCTACAAAGAGAAATAAATCATTAATTTCTCAAATATAAACAGATAAATGGAAACTGTACCTATCCCTGTCATCCTATACTCAACAAACATACATTATTAAAACATCAAAATGAAGGCATTTAGCAAAGAGATTTGCTAGATACCAAAAGCACTCAAGCCTCACTTTCAAGGAGTTATTTTCAAATAGAATTTTGGTCTGGTAGTTCTGCACTAGCTTTTTTTTTTATAGTCCCAAAATAGCCTAAGTCAACCTTAACTGCCCTATATTTTGAAAAGAAATTGTGAAGGTGCATCCAAACAGAGCTCTATTTTACGACACATGGAAGTACACTTTTCCATACAGTTTGTGTAGAATGACCCTATCTGACCAAATAATTATGGTTCAAACTATACTCAATATGTTGCTAGCATTAACTACTAATACAAACCTATTTCTGCAGAATTTGACAGTTATAAAACAGTACCAACAAATTAAAAATATAAACTTGAATGAATATAATTAATTAAATATTGTTAAAACTATACTGAGGCAATGCTTAGAGAAAGCAATTTACTGAAACAGTCTCATCAGGATTCTTTAAATCCAAGCAAGATAGCAGAGACCAGGTTAATATACAAATTTAAAGTAAATCACAGTCCAAGCATCATTATTTTGCACTACCATTTGACATAATTTTGCTATCAGAGTCATATATATTGAGAGATGGCATTAAAATTTGGAATACATTAAAAAATTAATTTCTGTATTTCAATGTAGTAGCACCACAAGAATATCAGTACATGCTACAGCAATATATTCAACACAGTTGCTAACCACTCAACCAGTGCTCACTTAAAACAACATAAAAACTACAGTATGGCCTATAAAAGAAAGCCAGAGATTATTTTTATTCTTATTTCTAAACCGGGTCAACTGAAATAAAAATAGAAGTGGTGATGAATAATCAGCTTTCATTTTGCCTTCCTGTTATTCAAGGGGCAGAAATAACTCTGCTTTTGAGGAGGAGGAGGAGGAGAAGGAAGAAGAAGAAAGAAGAAGGAGGAGGAGGAGGAGGAGGAAGGAAGGAGGAAGAAGGAAGAAAGAAGAAAGAAGAAAACACTCTTCTTTCCGCACTTCCTTCCAATTTCCAGTTTTTGACTTTTATTAAATATGGTTTTGTTTGAATATAAAATAGCTAACTGGTCTTTGGAGGCCTCACCCTGAGAAATTAACTCTAAAGTTCATGTTCATACACATTTTTTGTTGGCGGCTGTGACTGTTTCTCAGCAGGAATATAACATCTTGTTCAGTGTACACCCAGGCTAAATAAGATTATATAATAAAGAGAAAATTTTTAAATTAATTTTTATTTTAAGTTCTGAGGTACATGTACAGGATGTGCAGGTTTGTTATACAGGTAAACATGTGTCATTGTGGTATGTTACATCTATCAACCCATTACCTACGTATTAAACCTAGCATGCATTAGCTATTTTTCCTAATGCTCTCTCTTTCCCCAACCTACCCCGCCCTCACTCATAGGACCTAATGCTGTTGTTCCCCTCCATGTGTCCATGTGTTCTCATTGTTCGGCTCCCACTTATAAGTGAGAACATTTGGTGTTTGGTTTTCTGTTCCTGAGTTAGTTTGCTGAGGATAATGGTTTTCAGCTCCATCTATGTCCCTGCAAAGGACATGATCTTGGTCCTTTTCATGGCTGCATAGTATTCCATGTTGTATATGTACCACATTTTCTTTATCCATTCTATCCATTTAGGATGATTCCTTGTCTTTGCAATTATGAATAGTGCTGCAATGAACACACGCATGCATGTATCTTTGTAATAGAATGATTTATATTTCTTTGGGCATATATCCAGTAATACGATTGCTGGGTCAAATGGTATTTCTGGCTCTAGATCTCTGAGGAATCGCCATAATGTCTTCCATAATAGTTTAGCTAATTTACACTTCCACTAACAGTGTAAAAGCATTCCTCTTTCTCCACAACCTCACCAGCATCTGTTGTTTCTTGAATCTTTAATAATTGCCATTCTGACTGTCATGTGATGGTATCTCACTATGGTTTCAATCTGCATTTGAGAGGATTTTTTAAATACTTGATAAGCAAAGCAATGCTTATTTTCCCTCAAAATACGTTAATATACAGATGAACTCAAATCTGCCTATCATAAAGGCTTATTTTAAAGTCCATTTTCCTATGTCATTTGAATTCTCTCCCTAATATTGTGAACTCTAGCTTCTTCCCCAATTCATAATTCTTACTTTTATGCCAGTTTTATCTTTAATAAAGATAAATATTATCAAATATTAGTCAACATATTTTGAATGTTTTCCTGGATAGCCTTAGAAATATATCCTAATTTAAAATGCCAAATTACAATAGTCCCCCTTATCTGTTTCAAGACTCCCAATAGATGCCTGAAACCTTGGATAGTGCTGAATCCTATATATACTATCTTTTTTCCCATAATACATACCTATGATAAAGTTTAGTTTATTAATTACACACAGTAAGAGATTAACAATAACTAATAAAACAAAAATAATTATAATAACATATTATAATAAAAGTTACATAAATATGGTCTGTCTCTCAAAAAATCTTATTGTACTGTACTCACCTATTTTCAAACTGTGGTTGACCACAAGCAACTGAAATGTAGAAAGTAAAACCATAGATAAGGGGTGGACTACTGTATTTTCACTATATTGATTTCTGCTTTCAGGTTTTAAAGTGGTAATTTGACAAAATAGAAAAATAACTGATATATTTCCAACATTTTGCAATTTTGTGTTCTTTTGTTTGAACTAAAACAACAGACATACATACAAACATACAAATAAACTTGGTACTACATGCCCAGGACCTCACAACATATCAATGTTTTCAAATTACTCTAATGGACAAATACAGATTTTATAAATAGTGGGAAGAATAACAATGTACATATATTCCATACAGAAATTTAACAATGTTTTTGAAAATATAAAACTGAACTTAATGAATGAATCATTTTAGACAGTCTACCCATGGTTAGACTCCAAATAGCCTCAGTATCATATCACCATGGTGCCAGATAATCTGAATTAAAATGGAAAATACCCAGACTATATTTAAATATTTGAAACTGAGGGAAGAAATAGCTGAAAAGTTTAAACCTGATGATATCTTTTTTTAACTTTTTAAAAAATTTATTTATTATACTTTAAGTTCTGGGGTACATGTGCAGATCGTGTAAGTTACATAGGTATCCACGTGCCATGGTGGGGGTTTGCTGCATCCATCGCCCTGACATCTACCTTAGGTATTTCTCCTAATGCTATCTCTCCCCAATCCCCCCACCCCCTGCTATTCCTCCCCTAGCCCCCATCCCCCATGCCCCAGTGGTATCTTAAAGCTCACAAATTATCCAAAATTCTTGTCAAATAGATCTAACTATATACATTAAACTATATTTTTAAAAATATTGAGGTTAAGTTAGATTATTATTTTTCCTATGATATTGTATCTGTCACATAATCATAGGAATTTAGAGCTACAATAGGCTGTGTATAGATATTTGAGCCAGCTGTAGTTTGGTTAAAATATTAATTTTTTGGCTCGTTTATTGCTTCCTAACACCTATGCTAATTATCACTAATCTATTCTTTACATTACATAATTGCTTCTATCAACTAGATTTGAAGTTCATGAAAAAGAAGCTATTTTTTGATACCACATAATACTTAGAATAATATTCCTATTAAATATCTGCTGATTGTAAATGAGTAAAAAATGAACATTTTAATGACTGTCAAAATTATTAATGTATATATTTTACCATTAACAGGAACAAGAAATTGCAGTTTCTATTTATATATGAAAAAGACCAAAGAGATTAGATGAAATGATACTGATTGTTTTAAGGCAGTAATTTTTTAAGAAATGTAATCCCATTTATCTTATACGTTTCCTATACTATACCTACACACGTGAACACACACACACACACACACACACACACATGTGCGTGCACATATAAAATCCTCAACAATAAAAGTGTTGATATAAAGTAAATGATTAGTTAGAATATGCAATATTCTAACTAATAGAAAACAACACTATTCTCAATAATAAATGATTAGTTGGAATATGCAATATTCTAACTAATAGAAAACAACACTACTCTCAGTAACAATAAATCATTTATTTTTGACTTATATATATTTTATAGATGTTTCATATATAGAACATGCATAAAAATTTTGCTTTATATTAAAGGAAAAGCTAAATGGATTGCCCTAGATGAGAAGTTACAGTAATATAAAAATTTTCATGTTTTGAAATTAATTTATAGATTTAAGTCGACTATAATAACAATATTACATGCTTGAAACTTGGAAAATAAAAATACCTGAGAGAGTAGAATTATAGTTACATGAGGCTAGGAAGCAAAGTGCAGAGGTGGGTATGAAGAAGGGATTATTAATGGGTAGAAATTACAGTTAGAAATAATATCTGATGTTGGTGGTAGCAAAATAGGGTGACTATGGTCAACATTAACTTACTACGTATTTCAAAATAGCTAAAAGAGTAGAATTGGAATGTTCCTAACACAAAAAAATGATTAAGACTTGATGTAATAGATACTCTAATTACTCCAATTTGATCATTACACATTATATGCTTGTATCAAAATATAGCATGTACCCCACAAATATGTATAACTATTATGCATCCATAATTAAGAATAACAATAGCTGAAAAAGCAAGCAGGTAAAATAGGTATGAAAAATTTATAAAGAATTATGTGGTGAGGCTGGTTCTTTGAGCTATAAAGTACATAAAACTACAATTTTAAAAACCGTTATGTAAAATAGCCAAAGTCACTAAAAGAACAAAGTATCTAGAAACAATGTCAAAAAGATTGATGCATTTTATGTGTGATAAAGGATTCTCATAAATCGGTGGGGACAACAACATTTAATAATGAACATTGAAATATTCAACTTTTTAAAAAAAAAATCACTTTGGAATTACAGCTAAATGTTAAAGTATTATATAATCACTATAATTCTCAAATGTTTTATTAATATGGATAATTGCATGTTTGAAAAGCAATTTACAAAATCAAACATGATCTCAACTTTATTAAACAATATATGGAAACAGTGAGCAATACAACAAAATTATTAATTATCTGTGGATGTGAAATTTTAGCTTTTTTATTTTTGCAGGTTTCCTTTTACATTGAGTAAAATATTAAATACTGTAAGTTGAGGTCTTTCATACTGCATAGTATGTACAAAATTAATCTAGACAATCTGTTTTCCCTCTTTCTTTGTTAACTTTCACTTCTGGGTCCTCCCTGATTACTCTCAAGTTGATAAGGAAACATTCCATATTTTCATGGATAAATTATAATCACCTTTGTAACAGCCGGATCTCACATTTTAAGCAGATGGTAAATGAGTCTATCGGTTTCCTACTAGTGAATAAGTTTTAAAAATGGTAAAAAGTATATGCTTCAGTCTACATGTAGAAAAAGCAGAAATTCAGGTCGCTGTTAATGATATCAGACATTACCAGTGATGACCCTGCCCACTCAAACTTATTCACAACTACTGGAACAGATTCTTGAAATTCCTCTAGTGGTGATGTATTTTCTTGATATATCTTTTAAAGAAGCTAATAAATTTAAGTTTCATTTGGCATTTGTAAGAATAAGAATAGAGCGAATATAATTTTTAAAACTTTTCCTGAGAACAAATTGTGAATAGGAGTAGGACTAGGTTAACAAGAGAGCATCCTCTATGTGGGAAACTCATCAGAGCAGCCCTGTTCAGAGGAAAGATGAAGATGAAGGCTGGATAAAGAAGGGGGAATAATGAAGACGATCTCTTCCAAATGTCCAGCTTTGTCAACTGCAGATCCTGACAACACATAATTCTGGACCAACTATCAATGAAAGAAATTCACACATGAAGATGTTCTTAGTTTTGTGAGTTGATACTACAGTAACTTTTATAAGCTCTGCTACATATATACTTATGAATTTTAGAATTGAACTTAGGTAGCATAAAAGCACCCTATAAAAAAACAGAATATAAATTAATATTTTGAAATGACAATTTTAAGGCTCAAGGGTAAAAAAAAAAAATTCTTTGAAGCCCTGTAGGATAATGGTTAAGGCATGCTGATACTCAATATCAAATAATAATTAAAGGCTAGATTCTACAGGTAGCCAGAATTAAACTGTATTTTTTCAGAAACTATAAATGCTATTATGTTGTTAACTGTGAGAAAAATACTTCTGTAAGTATGGTAAGTTCAATGTACCTCATAAGTTGTAGTTACATTTGTTTTCATTCTTACTTTACAGAATATTTTTTTCCTGCCTGTCTCTCAAACACACACTTTAAAAAACAAAAAGATTTTAAGAGATTGTTACACATCTTCTTGATCCATCTTGCACATATTCGAACACTTTCAATTAGCGCCAGGAACAAAGTCCTGACTGCTTTCAAGCCTCCAACTGTAATTCTACTTGGATTGACAACACAGAGATTTACCTCTTTATCTATCAAATTCACACTTAGAGTTGCAAAAGCATACTAAACTGGGATTTGAGAGACCAAAGTAGAAATCTCTCTTTGAATATGACTTACTATAATTTCTTTATAAGATACACGTGAAACAAAATCATACCTACAATAAATTGGCCTGAGAAAAGAAAATCAACTTGTCCTCCCTGTGTGCTTATCATGGCTGGCTCAAAGATCATAAAAACATTCACTACTAATGATGCACAATTTATGTATCACCCAGCTCAACTTTATATGAGCCAAGTTCTACATTAGTCTCTTTATAGTGCTGCAACAGGTCCAGAAATGTGTGCCATTTCAGGAGAAAAGCAACTTGTGGAAAGAAACATATCGTGTAATTTTAGTCTATTTCTGATCTAAGTAGTAGATAACATTTATCTAGTATTTAGTATGCACCAACTGTTGTGCTAAAACCATTAACTGCTGTTATCTCATGATTTACAAACCCACTGTGAAGTTAATTTTACTGTTGAGAAAATTGAGGCACATCGGAGGAGGTTAAGTATGTGGCCCAATGGCATACAACTGGTAAAAACTTGTCAGGTTTCACAACCAGACAGTCTGCCACCAGAGCCCACAGGCTTACCACACGCCTCAGAGTGAGCTAAGCGGTACGGCATGCTCAGTTTCCCTCATTTCCATGATTTTGTGTTCACATTTTGAAGTGCCAAAAAGAGGCACTTGCGGATGAAATACTTGTTGGATGAATTTTCACTAACAGAAGTGTTATCATGCCGTTGGGTCTAATGTCTGAAAAATTCAGTTTCCTTTTAAAAAAATGAAGCAAAGGGAGCCAATGTTCCCATTAAACTGAGAATACTTTTTTAAAAAACACGTTAATCCAAGTTTCTTTTATATTATATGCTAATGTAAATAATATATTTAATTTTGTATTTTTTTTTTTTGCAGGACTGTGGCCCAGGCAAAATTTCCATTGTGCTATTATAAAATATACCATTAGCAATATTTTAGTATTAATACCACTATCGGTATTAGTTGTATTAATGCTATAATGAATTGTATTAATACTATAATGAATTTTGACATAAATACATTTGCCAAATGTGACCTAATGGGCAAATGATTTAGAAGGTAAAACATAATTTCAAGTAATAATGGGATAATTGGTGTCAAGACACACTAAATCTGGCAATTGCTATCTGAGCAAAAAAAATTTATTTTTTTTTTAGATGGAGTTTCACTCTGCTGCCCATGCTGGAGTGCAATGGTGCAATCCTGGCTCACTGCAACCTCTGCCTCCAGGGCTCAAATGGTTCTCCTACCTCAGCCTCCCAAGTAGCTGGGATTACGGGCACGTGCCACCACATCCAGCTAAGTTTTGTATTTCTAGTAGAGACAGGGTTTTACCATGTTGCCCAGGCTGGTCTTGATCTCCTGAGGTAATCCACCTGCCTCAGCCTCCCAAAGTTCTGGGATTATAGGCATGAGCCATTTCCCCCAGCCTATAATTTCTTTAAAAATTAAAAAAGGGGGTGAAAAAATTTCTTACTGATAATGACAGGTACAACCATGCCAAGTTGGAAAAAAACAAGACATTTTCTAAGATAGAGGCCTACATTAATACCTGACTATTTTTTATTTAAATGGCAAACAACCCATTTTTATTATGATTTAGGAGAACAATTATCATAAGTACAAAATTAATCTGGCCTAGAGAAAGTATTCCAGAGTATTTTGGATCCTGGCACAACCTTGACAGTTTGACAATATGTGTCAACACATATTTTCAAATTCTTTGATCGAATAATTCTGCATATAGGAAATCAACAGAGATACTTAGTAGCTATATGTCCTAGATTACTCATCAAAAGCTTTTTTATAACAGTAATAATTTGTGAAAGATAAAAATGCCCAATATTGCCAGATATTTATTACTATTACTACTATTACTATTGCCACATACTCAGGCAAGGTTAAATAAAAGTATGTGCATCTATAAAATGAATTCTTGAAGCATTTAAAATTATGTCCCTAAAGAATACTTAGTAGCCTTGGGAAATTAGATATACGGAATTTATATATGAAAAGCAAAATCTACTTTTGTATAGGTTTTCATAGTGAGTGAATTTTATCACTTTTCTTTACATCTTTTGTAAATTTTTAAAATATTCTGTTTTAAATATAAAATTCCTTTCAATAAAAAAAGTAAATGTTATTAAACCTAAGATCTAATAAACATGTGAGAAATCAAAATAAGTTATATCAGGCAAAGATTGATTCTATTACATTATGTATTATGCTCAAAAATATTTACTTAATATAGTTTTGATGTAATTCATGGCTACTGTAGTTTTAAAAAATCATCTAATGTCACCACAACTTCATAAAAAAATTTTCATGGACACTAGGACATTTTGTGTTTAATTGTATTATAAATTGCTGAATTGATTTAACATTTCATTCTGAAGGCTTACTGTAAATATTATGCTAAAATATAATCGATAAAATGTAATGAGATTATTTTATTTAAACAAAATATGATTTTACAAATAGCTCCTTTTAAATGTACACAAGGAACAATCTTGCAATTTTCCTATCATGAACCAGTTACTTCTCAGGAGTCACTTCATTCTCAAATTGCCAGTTTTGAAAATTTATCTTTAGTGAAATGCCAACTTACGTTTTTTCATTAGTCACAGCTATGGTACTTACCAAGTCCATCTCAACAAAAGCAGGAGTTTAGGGAGATGAAAAGCTGAGAAAAAAAGATGAAGAGTGAAGAAAGAGCCTACACTAGACAAGAGATGTGAAGGCTCTGCATCCCTGGGGAACACAGGGGCAGCACTGTGTGCACCTGGAACCCAAGGACTGGGTCTGCAAAGAATGAAAACAAATCACTGCTCAAATTCTTCTTAATATCTCTGAAACCCCAGTAAGGAACAGGGAGAAATGATCCTCTTCACTTTTAACCCTATTATCTCATCCACTTCATTATTTCAATCAACGTTTCCAGATCAAGGAATGTACCAGAACAGGTAGCGGACTGGTACATACAAGGGCTGGTGGGTTAACTCCACTAGTATATTGCACAAGCAATATCACTCTGCAAGCCCCTCAATGATTCATCATCTTTCTTCCACACCGAATGCAGACCTCCCTGATGTTCCTCCCTCTCTCTTACCAGCAGTCTTTCATTGGCCAGTACGTTCTGCAGCCCCTGCCTCATGAATACCTCTCAGGTCCTTTTTCTCATTTTCATCTTGACTGACACTGAGTTGCGATGTCCCTACCACAGAGAAAGTACAGTGTTGCTTCCCTCCTGGGGCCTCTCCTTACCTTATCTCAGTCTTTTCTGGGCTATTCTCCACAATGCTGACAAGATAATCTTTTGAAAAATCAAAAGATTATCTTGTCAGCATTGTGGAGAATAGCCCAGAAAAGACTGAGATAATCAAAAGTGATCATAAAAATCCCTAGTGAAAAATCCTTCAATAACACTCCAATTCCTTCTATATAAACCCTCAAATCCATATTACGATTTATAAGTCCCTTCAACAGAATTATATTACACAGTGGGAGACATAGTATGTGAGAGAAAATGATGTAAGTTCAGCTTTAAGTAACTTCTCTAAAATTCTACTACCAAAATTTGGAAACAAGGTATTCTCATTTAGTGTGTATGTGTGTGTACATATACATATACACACACACACACACACACACACACACACACACACACACACATACACATGTTTTAATTTTTTATGTTTTAATTAAAGGTTAGTATTATTTTTTATTTTGTATTACATATTCAGGGTAAAAAGTAATAGAATTGCTTAAGCCTTCTGAATGGAATGAATTCCACTGTGCCCTTCCTGAGGCAACTTGTTCTATTTCACCAGATTTATCTCTCTCCGCTTTAACACCCTGGCAATTCTTCTCCAGTTATTCTAGAACAAACAGTGCTCCCTCATGCCTATATAACTCTGTCCTTTTTCCCTCCTGACTAAAACGCTCATTTCTCCCTTCTTCTGAAGAAATACCCATGAATTCAATAAAGTAGGTTGAGCTACACTTCTGCAGAATGGCTCCCTTGGCTCAGGCATACAACCACACACTACTGTAGGTAATGTTCCCTACTTATTTCCTGCCACACAATCTTTGCTAATCACAATACCCAGTGTTCATCAAACTTCCCACTTGACGTTTCATCTGTGCTTCCACTTACTTGAAAGAAGATTTGATATTGTTCACTATAAAACCTAGTGAAGTAACCACTGGCCGGAGCAGGGGGAAACAGGCAAGGCAGGCAGATTCTGCACTAGTGCCCTGAGATCACTGAGGAAAAACATGGGGTGCCAGGGTACCACAGCATGTCTGTCATCTGCCCTGGTCTGTCCCCAAGTCCCCCTCGCTTTCTGAATCACCTCCCTTATGTCTGTCAAGATTACAGAATAAGGAGATTTCACTCTAAATTAAGTATTTTCAGTTCATGAATATCCAGTAGTTTCTGTTAATATAAAATTTGCAACAAATTTTCCCAAATTAACATAGGATGTAAATAGAAGTCAACAATTTACCTCTTACTAATAAAGCCATAGGCACTTACTACCTATGTAAACTAATGCGATTTATTGGCTGACGTGATGAAGACATAGATTTCAAAATACAGTATATATAGCCTGAAATCCAAGAAAAGAAACAAAAGCTGATATTTGTTTCTCCAAAAATTTAAGTACTCTCAAATAATTGATCAATTAGAAAGTTAATATAATGCTGCATTCCAAAAAGTTTTCAACCAACAATAAACATTCTTCATCCACATAAAGCATAATATACCCCAAATCAGGAGTCCTAAATAATCTGACTCCTTAATCGTGACACTTAAACTCTGTGAGTCTCAGCTTCCTCACCACTAAATGCATTTGCCTTTCATTTAGGTCCTTGTCCAGATCTAAAATCTTATGATTCAAATACACACAAATCTGTGATAGGTATAAAGGGAAAACAGGTTTCCAGAGGAACCAAGAGAACCTACAAATTAACTTCTATTCCCCTTTTTAAGACTAAAATATTCTAAACATTATTTTTAAGTTGGCATATTTTTCTGATATAATTGGAAATGAAACACTGTATTTTCAGTAATATTCCATTTTACAATTAAATAAAATTGTCTTAATCATGACTAAATGCAAAATATTTCACCTTCCTATCATTGCCTCCCTTCCCTTTTTTTTAGATGGAGCCTTTTCTGTCACCTAGGCTGGAGTGCAGTGGTGTGATCTTGGCTCACTGCAAACTTTGCCTCCTGGGTTCAAACAGTTCTCTGCCTCAGTCTCCCAAGTAGCTGGGATTACAGGTACCCACCACCGCTCCTGGCTAATTTTTGTATTTATTGAAGAGACGGGGTTTCACCATCTTGGCCAGGCTGATCTTGAACTCCTGACCTCATGATCCACCCACCTCAGCTTCCCAAAGTTCTGGGATTACAGGTGTGAGCCACCACACCTGGCCCCAAATGATGTTTTAATGAGCATTGAAGTATGCTGTTCCAAACAACCTAGTTTCCTAGAAAATAATCGTCTTTTTAAAAAATATAGAACCTTGTATCACCTCCACTCACTGAAAAAGAATTCAAGTATATGTGTGCATACATGTAGTCTTTACCATTAAGTGAAGATTTGTAGAATGAAGGCATTAAAAAAAGAATAAAATCTTTATCTCTTTAATGCTAATCCATGTCTGAAAGCTAGAAAATAACTTGCCAACTGAATAACAGAATGGTAAACAACACTCATTTCGAAGTATATCAAAGTATATCAAACAACACTCATTTGTCTCAAAGTGTATCACTGATGAGACAAAAACAGCTATGGAAAATAAAATCATATTCTCTCCAGGCAATTGAAGAAAATGTCAGTACTTTGCCACTTCTGTGAGGGCTTAGGATAACTAAAGTTTTTTTTCCCCAGTACTTTGCCACTTCTATCAGGGCTTAGCAGAAATAAAGCCCTGATTTTGAGAATCACTCAAAATAAAAATTGTGTAATCTCACAAGTAAGAACCAAAATGACTGTGAGAACTAAAACCGCTAATCAACTGCCAATCTGTGTGAGTTTTGCTAAACACTTTTGGGAAGGAGTTGCTTCATAATTTCTTCTCTTCATCTTTTCCTCCACATACTGATGTCAATTTTGTACATTTGCTTGTAATAAATGTTCAATTGATTATGCATTTTGAAAAAGAAGGCCAGAGTTTGCAAGAAAAATGTGTTTAAATCATGTAGGAAATAATCTCTTACCCATACTAGTAAACCAATCTATTCATTACCAAGCCATTTAAAAACATTTTACCATGAGGCTTTTAACTATGTGCCATATGAAACAAATACCTTTGGTTTAGTGAATAAATCTCAAAAAAATCTACTTATTATAAGACTTGTTACATGCTACAACCAAAAATCACTCTGAACTTACCACTTGAAATAAAGTAGTAGGGAAGTTTCACTTCCATTTTTTTTTCTCACTGGTTCATTAAAAATGTACCTATTACACACTTGAATTTAACATGACTATTGAATTTTACATTTTGAATAAGGGAGAGAGGATAGAGAATTAATTTTTAAAATTCAACTTAGGAAACTCCAATGCAGTACAAGGAATTCACTAAGTCAGGAATAACCTAGGATGCCCTAAAGTTGGCAGCTGCCCATATAGTATGATTTGTAAGTCACCCTGCAGAAGCCTCCTGAATGAAATATCCTCTTCATCTGAACTACTGCCATTAGAGACCTGATAGCATTTCAGTCCTGAAAGATTCTCTATGAAACCTGAATCCCCTGGAAAATAAAACACCTTTACCCATTATCCCTTATACATATATAGCCCAGAATTGGCAATTACTTGAGAGTGAAGACCCATGGAGCTGGGTACAAATAGACAATGGGAATAAGGACAAACAGAAGCCCAGATAAAAGCATCAAACACAGAATTTACCTACTTTGCTACCTAGCTGGGGGCCAGCTCAAGAAGTATACTCCCAAATTTGCTGTCGTAATCACAACTAAACTTAAGTCACCTTCTCAGATCTTTTTCTAATGTTCTGGATGCTCTGTTACAAACCCAGTCAAATGTGAAAGAGTGGTGATCCCTATCATTTGATAGAATTAGGACGAATCCTAAACATAATAAAAACACATGAAGCAAGCTGGGCGGCATGGCTCACGCCTGTAATCTCAGCACTCTGGAAGCCAAAGTGAGCAGATCACGAAGTCAGGAGTTTGAGACCAGCCTCACCAACATGGTGAAACCCATCTCTGCTAAAAATACAAATACTGGCCTAGTGTGGTGGTGCATGCCTGTGGTCCCGGCTAGCTGAGGCAGGAGAATCGCTTGAACCTGGGAGGTGGAGGCTGCAGTGAGCCAAGATTGCACCACTGCACTCCAACCTGGGCAGCAGAGCAAGACTCAGTCTCAAAAAACCAAAATGAAATAAAACATGAAACAAATTTCAATGGATATCAAATATTATTGAAATAACAGAAAATAAAGATTATGTCCACTGTATTCATGGCTATTGGTAGGCTCAGAAATTAGAATATTCACTCTCTAGAAAACATTAAATTCCATAAACCCAGAATTCTGTGTCTCCTTTGAATCTTCAATTGCAATTGAAATACAGAAAAATATTATTTCACATTTTATCAAAAATACAAATTATCAGTATGAAACAAAAGAGAACAAAATGTTTCCATATTCAAAACCAATAGTAAATATTGTCTTAATGTATAAATCTGCTCATTTTAAATATGTATTAAATCATTTATCTAACAAAGCAGTCATCATTACATACTTCAAATTTTTCAAGATAAAAATAAAAAGTATTCCATAAAAATAGTAGACAAAGCCTAGATCAATTAATAAAATATTACGTTTTGAATCTATCATGTATACCTTAATTCGAAGATATTGTACCATTTTATCAATTACCACAAATAATTTTTTAAACAAATTCTTAGGTTGTTTACTGAGTCTACGTTTTGAATCTATCACGTATACCTTAATTCGAAGATATTGTACCATTTTATCAATTACCACAAATAATTTTTAAAACAAATTCTTAGGTTGTTTACTGAGTCTTTTTTTTTAATTTTGAGAAAATTATAAATTCAAATATTATTTCAAGGAACATAACAAAGAGATCCCATGTATCTTTTACCCATTTCTTCCCAATGATATCTTACAAAACCACAGTACAACCAGATTTTTTTTTTTTTGAGACGGAGTCTCGCTCTGTTGCCCAGGTTGGTGTGCACTGGCGCATCTTCGCTCACTGTAACCTCTGCCCCTGGATTCAAGTGATTCTTCTGCCTCAGCCTCCCGAGTAGCTGGGACTACAGGTGCACACCACCACGCCCGGCTAATTTTTTGTATTTTCATCGTACCGGTCAAGCTGGTCTTGAACTCCTAACATCATGATCCACTCGCCTTAGCCTCCCAAAGTGCTGGGCTTACAGGTGTGAGCCACTGCACCTGGTCAAGCAGATTTTTTATATTGTTTCAGTTAAGACACAGAACATTTTCATCACCACGAGGATCTCTGTGCTGTTTTATAGCCATATGTTGCTTTTTTATAGCGATACTCACTTCCCTCTGCCCCCACTCCTTCCTTAACCTTTGTGCACTACTAATTTGTTTTCTATTTCTGTAATTTGTTATTTCAAGAATGTTATACAGATAGAATTGTAAAGTATGCAACCTTTTGGGACTGACTTTTTTCACTCCGCATAGTTCTCTGGAGACTTATTCAGATTGTTTTATCAATAGTTCAAGTTCTTGTTCTGAGTATCTCATGGTATGGATGTATCACAGTTTGTTTAACTTTTACCCACTGAAGGACATCTGGATTATTTCCAGTTCTTGATCTATCACGAGAAAAAAAAAAGCTGCTATAAAAGTTTGTATACAAGTGTTCATATGAACATAAGTCTACATTTTTCTGGAATAAGTGCTCAAGAGTGCAACTGCCAGGTTATATGGTATTTGCATGTTTAGTTTTTTTTAAGAAACCATCAAACTGTTTTCTAGAGGGTATAATCCATTTTCCACATTGCTGAATTCTATTTGATAATATTTCTAAAAGATTTTTGTACCTGTATGGATGAAGAAGACTGGTCTGTAATTTTATTTATACTGCCTTTGTTTTGTTTTGGTATCAAGACAATGGTAACTTCACAAATAAAGTTGGGAAGTACGCCCTTGTTTTTTGTTTTCTGGAAGAGGCTGTATTGGATTGGTGTTAATGCTTCAAACTTCTACTAGAAATTGCCAACTAAATAATCCGGACCTGGATTTTTGTGTGTGTGTGGGAGTTTTAAAAGTTTAAATTATATTTCTGTAATAATTGCAGAGCTATTCAAATAATCTATTTCATGTGATGTAAATTATGACAGTTTGTGTTTTTTGAGGAATTGTTCTTTTCTACCTTGCCAAATATATGCATGAATAGTTGTTTGTAGCATTTTCTTCTCTCTTTTTTTAAAAAAATTTCTACAGGGTATGTACTGATGTGCCTTGTTTTATTACTGATATTGGTAATTTATATCCTCTCTTTTCTTATCTTGCTACAAATTTGTTAATGCTGAACTTTAAAAAAAAGTTCCTAGTTTCATTGACTTTTCTCTACTTTTTTCTATTTTCAATTTCATTGATTCCTGCTCTTTATTATTATTTTTTTCCCTTCTGCTTGCTTTTGTTTTGCTCTTACTTTTTTAGTTTCTTGAGGTAGGAGCTTAGATTATTAATCCAAGATGTTTTCTCTTTTATAATGTAGGCATTTAGTTCTATAAAAATTTTCCTGCCAGCTTTGCTTTAGGTGAGCTCTGCAAATTTTCATATGGATTATTTTCATCTTTATTTAATTCATATTTTTAAGTTTCCCTGAGGGCTTTTTAACTCATGGATTCTTTTGAAGTATGCAGTTTAGTTTCCAAGTGTTTGGAGGTTTTCCTGTTATCTTTCTGTTACTAATTTCTACTGTGTTTCCATGTGGCTAGAGAACTTCTTCTATATAATTTAATTTTTTTTTAAATGTGAAGTTTGTTTTATGATTTATGATATGTATTCAAATATATTCCCTTGCTGTTTGAAAAATATGTAGACTCTTGTGTTGCTGAATGAGTGTTTTACAAATGTGTATTAGATTCTGGTTATAAAACTTACAAATAAATTTTTTCTCTCCATAAAGCACATTGTTTCATTAAATCAGGGACATTATATCACTTTCATCATATATATTTGGTTTTGAAAATAAATTTAATGTTATCTAACACACCTCAAAATAAACTTCCTAACTCTATCCTCTGAGATTTTATACAATATTAATACTATATTTGAAAGATTATGACTCACATTTCGTAAGTTTTAGAGTGATTTCCTATGCAGCAATTAACATGTACTTCACACTACTGCTTTTGAAACATTTGCCTAGCATTTCCATTTCTGCTGATGATTAAACTAGCACAGAGAGAGATAAGCCACAAGACCTTGCAAAGGAGACTTGACCTATGATTTAAATCCAGGTTTACATTCTTTTCACATCTGCACTTCAGAAATTTAGTTAATCTGAATTAATATAGCAAAGTATTTGGATTTAAGCCTAGGCTCTGAAAATTACTAGTTAATTACTTGTACAAATTATTTAACAGTCTTCTAACTCAGTCTTCTACCTTTACCTTTGAAATTGGAATTATGATACTAAACACCTGAAAGAGTTGTGCAAGAATTAAAATATTTAATCCATGTGAAGAACTGAGAGATCAGTGCCTGGCACAGCAGATACACACTATGTATGTCAGTTATGATTGCATATCACCTAGGATGCAATTAGGTGAGACTGTCATCAAAATTCAGCACGTCGAATTTTTCTTATGGTCTCTAATTTGTCTTATTTTCTCAATATTTTTAAACATAATAAAGTAAACCAGCAAGGTAAATAAACTTAAATGGAAGTGTCCAATCTTTTTCATTATACACAAATATTTATTCGTATTAGGTTAAAGGGCTCTCTTCTCTGGTTTTTCACTTATCATGCTTTATAAACTCTGACCCAGAATACACATTGTTAAATTTAGTCTATTAAAAACCGGTTTGGCAAACAAAAATTTTTGATCTTCAACACTTTTTAATATTACAACCCTCTTAAATTGTTTTAGAAAATTGTGAAATAGAGCACTTGTTATTGTATTGGAACACAAAACATGCTCAGAGCTCAATAAACCACAGAGTCCATGAGCATGATCTTTTAAAAACTTGTTAGCTGAAGAGGAAAAGCTGAACATCTTCACTATACACACTGTACTCTAAGACATGGAAAAGATTCCTCTTTAACAAAAAAAAGTTAACCTCCAAAGTGTTTTCTGATTAATTTTTCATTAACATCTGTATTTATAATAAGTGACACCTGGATTATATTTGCTGATAAATATAAAAATGTAAAATAAACATCAAAATGCCTCATATTTCTACACTGTTATTAAGAAAACAAATTGAGAATAAGTTAGATAGTTTATTCAAGATGAAAGGTAAGATAAATATTTCTCAATGTTCCTCACATAGATGTCAAAATCCTCACTGTAATCTTAGGGGAGTCATGACTCTGAAGTGCTGAAAGGATCATTGCTTCTTCTGTTTACTAATACTATAATTAAGATAATCAGAATAAAGATCACTAATACATAATTTTAAGAATTTAAATAACATTTAAGAAATGTTATACTTACGGTAAATATTGTAGAGTGAGCATAGAAGGTACTCTTTGTCTTTTAGATGCACTACATACAATCACACCTATTAGTGTACTGTTAATGACCAAGTAACTAAAATAGAAATGCATTAATCATCTGCTACACATAAAGACTTGTGATAGACACAAAGGAAAGCAAAATTCTTGCTTTGATGGAGCTTACAGTCTTGTAACATGACAACTGTAGTTCCTAATAGTGAATCTTAAACTTTCTATGTCTGTAGAACAGTTCTTAATGGTAGAATTTTGGATGGCATATATAAAGGGAATACATGACCCAACATAACACCAGTTATATTAAGTCTCAAACGATTTCACCTGTTATTTCTTATCATATGTTCATTAAAAAATTGCATCTCTAACTCTCTGCTCTCTATCATCATCCTTCAGCATTCTCTTACTGAGAAGAGTTACCTTCCCCAACCAACCACTTTTTTACACTCAGGGAGAAACCTCTCATGTTAAAGAAAACACATAATCTTCCTTTGTTGCTGACTTGGTATTATACTATATCTCTTGACTCACAGAGACTATGAGTTAGTATAGAAAAAAGGCTATAACGAGCTAGACAGTTGGCAACTATTTCATACAAGAAGAGGTATTCAAATCAGGTCTGAAGAATAAATAGAATTTGGATAGGAAAGAAGGGATTTACAACAGCAAGAGGAGTGTGAACAAGGAGCAGAAAAACACAAGACATATCTGAAGAGCAATGAAGTACATTTGTAAGATTAGGGTGGCAAATTTGATAACTCGAATAGCTTATAAAAATGCTAATCATATAAATTAAATACAAGCTTAATAGGCTAAAAGCATCAGGCAAAGGAATTTCAAAACTCTTTGTAGACAAAGAAAAGTAATTGAATGCATACTAGCAATGCTTTGGTTTAGTGGCAGCTCGATGAAGGAGGTGGGAGGGAGAGTGGAGGCATCCAGATCAATGAGGTACTAACGGCAAGGACACTATCTCCAGATGACAGCACCCAAAGAAGGATTATGAAAGAAAAAAAATGGAGAAAAAAAGATTTAAAGAAACAAATAATACGTTTTAGCATATAGTAGATTTTTTAAAGTATTTTTTTAAATGTATGATAGACTTGAAATCTTCTAACACTACATAAAGTTTTAGATATAATACATATCTACATCTAGAACATGATATTCCATAAAATACCTCTAATCATACTTCCTTCTGCTGCTATTGTCATTAAATCCACAAATTTTAAAGAAAATCCTGGAATTGTTAATATGCTGAAGCCATTTTGAGGAGGTTTATAAGAAAGCATATTATTTTTTTCAAGCTACTCATATAACAGAAACTAGGCTATAATTTACTATACCTATTATATTAAATAATGTTTGCTTAATTACTAAAAGAATCTCTGATATTCTGGAGATATACACACACATATATATTTATGTCCATCTATCTAAATCTATCCAAAAATTGTGTCAACAATGTTGCTCAATTAAAAAATAATATAATTGGCATAAAAATTGTTATTTTCAGATACTGGCCAGGTTGTGAAGAAAAAGGAACACTTATACACTGTTGGTGGGAGTGTAAATTAGTTCAGCCATTGTGGAAAACAGTGTGGTGATTCCTCAAAAACCTAAGGACAGAAATACCATTCAATCTAGCAATGTCATTACTGGGTATATACCCCCCAAGATATAAATCATTCTATTACAAAGACACATGCCTGTGTGTATCGCAGCACTATTCACAATAGCAAGACATGGAATCACCCTAAATGCCCATTAGTGATAGACTGGATAAAGAAAATGTGGTACATATACATCATGGAATACTATGCAAACATAAAAAGAATGAGATCATGTCCTTTGCAGGGACATGGGTGGAGCTAGAGGCCATTATTCTTAGCAAACTAACGCAGAAACAGAAAACCAAAATTCTCATTTATAAGTGGGAGTTAAATAATGAGAATACATGGTCACATAGAGAGAAAAAACACACAGTGGGTCTTTTTCAAGGGTAGAGGGTGGGAGAAACAACGGGATCATAAACAATAACTAAGGGATGCTAGGTTTATTATCTGGCCAAAAAATAATCTGTATAATCCCCGCAACACAAGTTTACCTATGTAACAAACCTGCACTTGTACTCTTAAACTTAAAAGTTAAAAAACTGTTATATTATAAATGAAAAATGTATATGTTCTGAATATTAGAATTATTCTAAAACAAGAAATCAATACACACATATATAAACACATAAATTTTACTCATTTTATATAGTTTTGAATCCCTTTTTTACTAAAAGTATAAAACATTAATATTTGAATAATTTTGAACATAAAATATTTTGCCATTGTGAGAAACATGCACAAACATGGAATTTTTGCATTTATTTACAGTTACCTTTCAAGATCCTTTACTAAACTGAGTAATAACCGATTTTTTCATTTATTAAAATTAATTAATAGCTTTTCTTATTCCATGGCTAAATATAAGCATTATTTCTATACCACAAAAAAAGGAACATAATCAATTTCAAATCACTTTTTCTTTTTATATATCCTATGAAAGACAGTCATGATAGGTTAGAGCATATTAAAAACCAAAAAATAATTTTACAGTAAAAATATAAATAAAACAGGAAAGCTAACATGTTAATGTTCTATTACATATTTTACTTAGGAATGGATATAAGTCCATTTTAAATATATCTACAAAGAAAATACCACCATAGCTTAATAAATCTGCATTGTCAGTAATTTACCTAGTAATTCTAATTAGTTGGATATTCACCAATAATGGAAAAGAATTTCAAATGGCAAAAAGAATAAAAATGAATAGAAAAATATGATCACAGGAAATAAACTAAGTATTTTTACTCCCAAAACTGACAAGAATAGGTATGGTATAGTGTAAATTATACCCACTGACAGTTGATGAGTGCTAGCTAATTTATGCAGAAGTGAAGAATAATTTGAATGGTATGTGTTTTACTTTTGGCACAAGAAACTGTGACATTTCAGCACTGCAGTGGCTGAAATCTGTTGCTTCTAAGAATAAATCTTCCAAAATTAACTTTGCCAATCACGAGGCAATCCTATCACGCACTCCAAAAAATTCCAAATATGTTTATTTCGGAATCATCCTCTCCAGAGATATTCTGAAGTCTAACATTTCTCAGTAGACTTCTAAATGCTCCATTGCTAAAAGCTTAAACTTGAATAAACCCACATTTTTTTTCTGAGGAGATAATGTCAGTACTTCATTTTGTGACTCAGAGTCAAAAGAACAACATGATTTTAATCAAGCAAAAAAGTAGATCTAAAACAATTCAAATAACTGTATTTTCAAAATGGGGGAAATGTTATTATTAGAGTTGAAAAATTGTTATATGCCTTGTAAGGTTCAACCATTTTCAGCATGGGCAAGAATAAATGTAATGATAATAAGTAAATGTAATAAAGTAAAGAAACACATTCATTTAGTAAATGTAACTAATGTGCCTGTGAATGATCAAGCTGTAAGTATGATACCTGTAGATTCTAAAATAGGATCAGAATAATCAGCTCCTGGAATTATTTACGTATCTCATGACCTCAAACTTTGAACAAAAAAGGTCAAAGTGTTTGTCTATGTGGTTGAAAAATCATTATTTTTGCAAAATTTTGATAATTTTCCAAACCATCCACCTACCAACCAAATGCAGATTATATAAACAATTTAACTCAGAATTAAGTGCTGCTTCTTATTTGAATGGTTATTATATTTTCATATCTTTTATATAAGTTTCCCTCACCACCCCAGCCACAACACAAAAATATATAGAATACTAGGTTGGGGAAAAAAGTACGGACTTGGCAATGTGAAAGTTCTGAGTTTGAATTCTAAGCTTCTGCCATTTTGTGATATCAGGCAAGTTACTTAAAATCTCTGACATTCAGCTAAATTGAAATGGCAATATTCACTTTATAATAATAATTTATCTCCTAAAGTAATTTTCACAGGGTAATCACACAATACATATTGGATACATTTCTTATTGAAAAAATAAAATTCTTGATTTTTTTGTATCTAGCTAAAATATTATTTTTGCTTTCTTAAATAAAAAAGGATCAACCTTGTAAATTCAACTTTGACATAGTTCACAATTTTTCTAATCACTCAGAACAAATAATTAATTACTTCTGATTGCACATTGTATAGCTGCTTTCATAAGTCATCCAAGTGATGAGTAGTATTTATTGCACAAGAAAACATGTTATCTACTTTTTCCATAAATCTTAGACATTTATTAATTTGTATATCAAAATGTTTGTTTATTTCTCTTCCTGAGGAATTCAGAACTTTTATTATAGTGATATTTTACAAAGCTGATCACTAGAATATTGATTGGCTATTTGAGAAGAACATATTGACAAGTAAATATCATAGATGAGGCTTTAATGTAATAATTTTGGGAAAGTATTTACACTATGAATCTTGCCAGATCTATAACCACTTGTTTTTTGTTTTTTTTTTTTTGCCATTGTTAAAAAAGCAACTATTGTTTTTGAGAAGATGTACTAACTGTAATCTACTCCAATCTATTTTTAACTTAGCTCACAAGTAACTACAGAACTGGTAGAAACTCTTGTTTTTAAAAAATAGTAATTTTACTCCTGTTGTTACTACTTTATTTTTCCATAAGCTTCATAGGGCTAGTAATGGGGGTAAGGTGCTTAGAACAGTGTTCAGATTATGGAAAGCATGATATAAATTTTGATCAATAAGACCTTCAGGGATCGTCTCCTTAGTTATCTCCTCTAGCAAGTAGCCAACCTCATTCTCTTCTATTAGAAAAGTTATATTCAAAAATTACTATCTATTCCTTTATTTAGGTTATACAACTATTATGAATCTGACGATTGTCTTAATCTATACATACTTAAAATCAGAATCTCAACTAAACAAACGTCAATTTCTAACTTTGCCAAAAAATAATTCATTTCAATATTCTGTTCTGCTTACCAAATTGTCACAGAATAATGATCACTAAAATTTCAAAATAATTGCATATGCTTTAATATAAATACTAAGACTACATGCAGTGTTTGGTTTTCTGTTCTTGTGTCAGTTTGCTGAGAATGATGGTTTCCATCTTCATTCATGTCCCTGAAAAGGACATGAACTCATTCTTTTTTATGGATGCATAATAGTCCATGGTGTATATGTGCCAAACACAGGGAGGGGAACATCACACACGAAGGCCTGTCGGTGGATGGGGCGCTAGGGGAGGGATAGCAGTGGGCAGGGGATAGGAGAGGGAGAGCACTAGGAGAAATATCTAATGTAGATGACAGGGTGATGGATGCCACAAACCATCATGGCATGTGTACACCTATGTAACAAACCTGCATGCTCTGCACATGTACCCCAGAACTTAAAGTATAATGAAAGAAAGAAAAAAAGATTAAGACTAAATCACAATATACTAAACAACAACAAATGCAGAAAATACCTTCCTCACAATCATTATTTATTATCTAGTTGAAACTAATGTATTGTACTATGCCGTCTGATGGGTTTCCTCAAAAATAAATCTCATTTTCCCCAAACAAAGATATTTGCCCATACTTAGTAAATATAAAATTACAATTTCAGAAATATCAGTGAATTTAATCAATGATTGAGTGCCAAGACTCATGTAAGGGATTGTGACCCAAGGATTACTTTTTAAAGTTGAAAATGGTTGTCTTCATTAAGTGACACATTTAGAACCTCTTGACATTAAAGCCTTTTGTGTTCTAAAACATATATTCTAAAGAAGTATAGTAACAGTGCAGGAAATATAAAAAGGAGAACAATGTTTTCTCATTTTAATTTATCTGTAAATATCTAAAGAAAGTGTTAGTTTTAGAAAAATAAAAGAAAGACATTAAATAAAAATTGTTTGATTATATTTGTATATGCACCATAGAAATGTGAGTTTACATTTGGCCACACAAGTAAATTCAAAAGTCTTATTTGGTCTTAAATCATGCATGGTTACGTTTTAAAGGAAAATATCTTCTTTAGAAGGAATAAGCAAAGTAAGTAAATTTTTCAGTAGATCTTTCTTTAGCCATTTAATAATATACATATATAGTTCACCTTTACTTTTATTTTACATAAATCCATGAACCAGATTCTTTACTGTTTTCAGTAATACACAAACTCCTTCTGAGATTTACTTAATGTAACTTTCATTTGCACTCATAACAATATTAATGAGGCTCCCAAACAAAATCATACCATGGCTAAAAAAAAATTGTCTCACTTGGCTATAGTAGCTACCTAACGCTTGAAATTAATATTTTCATAAGCAATCAAAATAGGCTAATTTTAATTATCTTAAAATATATCTGTATTTTTTCTGAATTCAAAATGAAATATTTTAAAGTTTACAGTATAATTGTGGAACTTCCCTGACTTCTAGATTATTCAGCACTTCCTTAATGTTTTATTAAATTTCACTTTTTCTACTGACTTAAGATCAAAGAAAGAAGTGACACAGCTATGCCACAGATCAAAACAAGCATCTAGAAAAAGTCTTCTATGCCTTGGGCACTGCTCTCAACCTTCTCAGTAACATGACAATATTTGAGAGGTACTCAATAAATACCTGTCAGTTGAATGTGTGAATGAAGAATGAGCAAATCAATCATCAAAAGGCAAAATTCAAGAAGATAAGGATTTTCATTAGCAAGATCCTAAATATTCTTACTATAGCACAAATCTTATCATGGAAAACATTACTTTTACACATCAATTTTCAACATGGTTATAAGTTTAAATTAAACAAACATACACTGAATACAAAATATAGGACACTATAGTATTAGCTATGATGCAGATGACAAATGATCCTTACATTTAAATAATCTATGGTCTAGAATTATAGGAAAGCTATACAACACAAAAATTTTATTGATTCTCATGGAATGTACAAACTCCTCATCCTGACAGTTATATCTCTACACATTCTTAAATTAGAATATCTTCCATTTCATGGCATTAGCCACATAAATACACTCACCACAGAGGCAAAGTCTAATTGCTATAGCAGGTGAAGTTTAGGAAAAGAAAGATTTGGGATCATATCCCTGCATATTGGCTATTTATATATCCTTAATTCAATTACTTACGTGTGAATGTTAACTCTTACATGTGTCTCATCAGAATATTATGTGTGTATTGAGAAACCTGAGTTAAAAGAACAACAAGAAGAAGAAACAAACAAACAAAAAAATGCAGTAAAATATCAAATATCTTTCAAGGCTGTGGTTATGAAACAGAGTGCCAAAGAACCCTGGAGAGTTACAGTGAACTTGGGGGGACACTATGTGTATTTTAAATTTTCAAGAGAATCACAGCAACAGTCACTGGATACTGTTCAAAGTGCTATTTTGTTGTTTGAATTGAAGCACTAAATAAAACGAACTGGTACATATTCCATTTTGTCTAGGAGCACTATGAAAAAATTTCTGAGAACTAAGGGTGCTATGAACCAAGAAAGATTATAAATCCCTGGGGCTTTATCTCTGTTTCAACAAAGATGCCCTATATAAGTACATCCTTCTTTGTCTTTTGACTATTTTAAAGCTAAACTAGAGGGGTCCTTGCTTTTAAGTAACAAAAACTTAATTCTGACAAATAGGCAAGAAAGGGATTTCTTTCTTTCTTTCTTTCAAGAATACAGAATAGTTCTCAAAATTAGAAGGAAGTTAGAGACATATTTTGAAACACAGAGAAGAAACAAGTAGACTAGGCCATAGGACCAACAGTAAAGAGATAAGATGAAAAAGCAGCCATGCAAGAATATGGTGCTGGGGAAAATAGCCATTACATCTCTCCTCACTGCTGTGGCTGAATTCCATTCACAAGGGCAAATGTCAATCCTGCACTGTCACATCTAAGCATCATTTGAGGTGCTAAGCCTCAAGGGAGAGTCTCAGTAAACAAGCTTCACTTGAATGGGGTAAGGAGAAGGAGCAGCTGCCCCTCTTATGCATAGTATGAGGCAAAGCGGTGTCTCCCACTAAAGTTACCCTATGGAGCATTACCTGAAGCTGAAAGATGTCAAGATTCTGGAAAACCCAAACAATGCAGCAAGTGTCCATCACCAAAGCCTAGCCCACCTTCAATAACAGCTCAAATTCCACTCTGGCAAAGCAAATACTTTGATTTGTTCATCAAACTCCTACTTTCCTTATATTGGTATGATGACTTTTTGAAAAATTTCTACTATACAAAAAAAAAAAAAACAGCTAGTATGAAAATGGCAGGATCGAATTCACAAATAACAATATTAACCTTAAATGTAAATGAGCTAAATGCCCAATCAAAAGATACAACTGGCAAATTGGATAAAAAGTCAAGACCCATCGGTGTGCTGTATTCAGGAGAACCATCTCACATCCAAAGACACACATAGACTCAAAATAAAGGGATGAAGGAAGATTTACTAAGCAAATAGAGAGAGAAAAAAAAGCAGGGGTGTAATCCTAGTCTCTGATAAAACAGACTTTAAACCAGCAAAGATCAAAAGAGACAAAGAAGGACATTACATAATGGTAAAAGGATCAATGCAACAAGAAGAGCTAACTATCCTAAATATATAGGCACCCAAAACAGGAGCACTCAGATACATAAAGCAAGTTCTTAAGTTTTAAGTCTACAAAGAGACTTCAACTCCCACACGTAATAGTGGGAGACTTTAACACTCCACTGTCAATATTAGACAGATCAATGAGACAGAAAATTAACAAGGATATCCAGGACTTGAACTCAGATCTGGACCAAGTGGATCTAGTAGACATCTACAGAACTCTCCACCCCAAATCCACAGAATATACATTCTTCTCAGCAACACATTGTACTTACTCTAAAACTGACCAAATAATTGGAAGTAAATCATTCCTCAGCAAATGCAAAAGAATGGAAATCATAACAAACAGTCTCTCAGACCACAGTGCAATCAAATTAGAACTCAGGATTAAGAAACTCACTCAAAACCACACAACTACATGGAAACTGAACAAACTGCTCCTGAATGAATACTGGATAAATAATGAAACGAAGGCAGAAATAAAGATGTTCTTTGAAATCAATGAGAATGAAGACATAACATAACAGAATCTCTGGGACACATTTAAAGCAGTGTCTAGAGGGAAATTTATAGCACCAAATGACTGCATAAGAAGTGAGGAAAGATCTAAAATCGACACCCTAATGTCACAATTAAAAGAACTAGAAGAGCAACATCAAACAAATTCAAAAGCTAGTGGAAGACAAGAAATAACTAAGATCAAAGCAGAACTGAAGGAGACAGAGACACAAAAAAAACCTTCAAAAAATCAATAAATCCAGGAGCTGGTTTTTTGAAAAGATCAACAAAATAGATAGACCACTAGCCAGACTAATAAAAAAGAAAAGAGAGAAGAATCGAATAGATGAAATAAAAAATGATAAAGGGGATTTCTGTGGACTCCTCAATGATTCCACAGAAATACAAACTATCATCAGAGATTACTAAAAACACATCTATGCACATAAACAAGTAAACCTAGAAGAAATGGATAAATTCCTGGACACTTTCACAGTCCCAAGACTAAACCAGGAAGAAGTTGGATCCATGAACAGACCAATAACCAGGTCTGAAGTGGAGGCAGTAATTAATAGCCTACCAACCAAAAAAAGTCCAGGTTCAGACGGCTTCACAGCCGAATTCTACCAAACATACAAAGAGGAGCTGATACTATTCCTTCTGAGACTATTCCAAACAATACAAAAAAGGGAATCCTCCCTAACTCATTTTATAAGATCAATATCATCCTGATACCAAAACCTGGTAGATACAACTAAAAAAATTTCAGACCAATATGCATGATGAACATTGACGCAAAAATCTTCAATAAAATACTGGCAAACCAGATGCAATGGCACATCAAAAAGCTTATCCATCATGATCAAATAGGCTTCAACCCGGGGATACAAGTCTGGTTCAACATACACAAATCTATAAACGTAATCCATCACATAAACTGAACTAAAGACAAAAACCACATGGTTATCGCAATAGATTCAGAGAAGGCCTAAGACAATATTCAACAGCTCTTTATGCTAAAAATTCTTAATAAACTAGGTATTGATGGAACATATCTCAAAATAATCAAAACTATTTACAACAAACCCATAGCCAATATAATACTGAATGGGCAAAAACTGGAAGCATTTCCTTTGAAAACTGGCACTAGACAAGGGTACCCTCTTTCACCATTGTATTCAACATATTATTGCAAGTTATAGCCACAGCAAACAGGCAAGAAAAATAAATAAAGGGTATTCAATTAGGAAAGGAGGAAGTCAGATTGTCTCTATTTGCAGATGACATGATTGTATATTTAGAAGACCCCATCATCTCAGACCAAAATCTCCTGACACTAAAAAGCAACTTCAGCAATATCTTGGGATACAAAATCAATGTGCAAAGATCACAAGCATTCCTATGCACCAGTAACAGACAAACAGAGAGCCAAATCATGAGCAAACTCCCATTCACAATTACTACAAAGAGAATAAAATACCTAGGAATACAACTAACAAAGAACGTGAAGGACCTCTTTAGGAGAACTACAAACTACTGCTCAAGGAAGTAAGAGAGGACACAAACAGATGGAAAAACAGTCCATGCTCATGATTAGGAAGAATCAATATTGTGAAAATGGCCACACTGCCCAAAGTAATTTATAGATTCAATGCTATCCCCATCAAGCTACCATTGACCTTTTTCACAGAACTGAAAAAAAACACCTTAAACTTCACATGGAACCAAAAGAGAGCCTGAATAGCCAAGACAATCCTAAGCAAAAAGAACAAAGCCAGAGGCATCACATTACGTGACTTACATCACGTTACATCACGTTACTACGAACTATACTACAAGGCTACAGTAATCAAAACAGCATGGTACTGGTACCAAAACAGAGATATAGTCCAATGGAACAGAACAGAGGCCTCGAAAACAACACCACACATCCACCACTATCTGATCTTTGACAAACCTGACAAAAACAAGCAATGGGGAAAGGATTCCCTATTTAATAAATGGTATTGGGAAAACTGGCTAGCCATGTGCAGAAAGCTGAAACTGGACCTCTTCCTGAAGCCTTATACAAAAACTAACTCGAGATAGATTAAAGATTTAAACATAAGACCTAACACCATAAAAACCTTGGAAGAAAACCTAGGCAATACCATTCAGGACATGGCATAGGCAAGGACTTCATGACTAGAACATCAAAAGCATTGGCAACAAAAGCCAAAATAGACAAATGGGATCTAATAAACTTAAGAGCTTCTGCACAGCAAAAGAAACAATCATTAGAGTGAACTGGCAACCAACAGAAAGGGAAAATTTTTTTTTGCAAGCTACCCATCTGACATAGGGCTAATAACCAGAAGCTACAAAGAACTAATACAAATTTACAAGAAAAAAACAACCCCATCAAAAAGTGGGTGAAAGATATGAACAGGCACTTTCCAAAAGAAGACATTTATGAGGCCAACAAACATATGAAAAAATGCTCATCATCACTGATCATTAGAGAAATGCAAATCAAAACCACATTGAAATACCATCTCATGCCAGTTAGAATGGTGATCATTAAAAAATCTGGAGACAACAGATGCTGGAGAGGTTGTGGAGAAATAGAAATGCTTCTACACTTTTGGTGGGAGTGTAAACTAGTTCAACCGATGTGGAAGACAGTGTGGCAATTCCTCAAGGATCTAGAAATAGAAATACCATTTGATCCAGCAATCCCATTACTGGGTACATAACCAAAGGATTATAAATCATTCTATTAAAAAGACATATGCACACATATGTTCACTGTGGCACTGTTTACAATAGCAAAGACTTGGAATCAACCCAAATGCCCATCAAGCATAGACTGGATAAAGAAAATGTGGCACATATACACCATGGAATACTATGCAGCCATAAAAAAAATGAGTTAATGTCCTCTGTAGGGACATGGATGAACTTGGAAACCATCATTCTCAGCAAACTGACACAAGAAAAAAACCAAACACTACATGTTCTCATTCATAAGTGGGTATTGAACAATGAGAATACACGGACACCAGGAGGAGAATATCACACATTGGGGTCTGTTGGGAGGTGGGGACCTAGGGGAGGGATAGCAGGGGGTGGGGATATTGGGGAGGGATAATATTAGGAGAAATACCTAATGTAGGTAATGGTGAGGGATGGAGGCAGCAAACCACCATGGCACAGTATACCTATGTAACATCCTGCAAGATCTGCACATGTACCCCAGAATTTAAAGTATAATTAAAAAAAGAAGAAGAAAGGGACTACACACACAAAAAGAAGTATCATTACTATAACAATAACTACTCTCTAACTTTTATTAGCCATTTTTATGTGTTTTCCTATTTCGCTGGATTATGAGTTTTGTGAGAGCAGATGTCATGCCATTCTTTAAAAAAAGATCTTGTATAGCACTTAAAATTTTAATCAAAATTTTATATGAAACAATAAAATATCTACATAGAAAAAGAAAATATAAGTATGTTTTATTTCCTATAAGACTATAATAAATTTAACTAAGTCAACATTCCCAGAAGTATGTCTCATGTAACACAAATCCTTGAGCATATTTATGAAAAAAAGAATTAGTATAAGGTATAAACAACGTTTATTGAAGTTTCCTCAATATGTGCATTAGTGACATTCAAAATTCTGAGTCCTCTCTCTAGTAAGAAACAATATTTAATTTTGTTTAATCAATGTGATCTAATATATATGTACTCATTAATAGTGTGATTTATTACTTTTACCCAGTCTTATAGAACACTTAAAACCATCTATTAGCCTGTGGATTTTTACCAGTCTCTCTCAAATTCTTTTTTTAACTTTTATTTTAGGTTCAGAAGTACATGTGCAGGTCTGTTATACAGGTAAATTGCATGTCACAGGGGGTTGGTGTACAAATTATTTCATCACTGAGATGATAAGCATGGCACCCAATAGGTAGTTTTTCAGTCCTCACCCTCCAAAATAAATTTATTATAATATAGAATAATTATAGAAAATAAAATGTACATATATTTGTCTTTCCTATGTAGAATATCCACCCCACCAAAGTTAAGTGTTGTAAGGAACAAAAATTAATATAGAATCAAAACCAACATGAATTTATTTCATTTAAGTCTATTCCTCCATCATTTGTCAAATGTACAAACTACAATAACATTTTCTTTTTTAGGCCTTAGCTGAGATTTAAATATGACTTAAGTTATAAATTAACCATTATGAAAATACCTATTAAAAGTCAATTCTTAATCACCTGCAAAATTAATTTTGAGTTGGTATTTTGAATTATATATATTTAGATATAGATACACTCAGCTGAGTTTATTCAAAAACCTTTTTCTCGGATGATACTTAACTCACAAAACCAGTAATTATTAATAATAGTAATAATTTATTAATAATTATGTGTGTGCATATATAAAGAATATAAGAAAATAATATAAAAAGAAAGAAATCTAAAGTTTCAAATTATAATAGTTTTAAAATATTCTTTGTCAATAGTTATGGCCATTGATAAGGTGACCACAGATAAAGTACTATAATTAATATAAAGTCAAAGAAACTGTGTGTGTGCATACATGTGAGTGAGAGAAAAAAACTCTAAGAATATATTGACTTGAGGAAGAAGCACAAATCATGATTAATGAGGCAAGTAATGTGTTTTCCTTTCCTTTGTTGTTATCGGTATGATATTCTAAGTCCTTATTTATTTAGTCACTTTTCACATTACAATAACTATTATCTCAGCAGATAACATCTATCTACTTATCTATCTACCTACTTATTTATCTATCTATAATAATTAAGACATAAGACAGATAAATAGAAATGCTTTCACAAGACAAGTTTAACCAGAAATTGCCATTTTAGAAGTTCAATTTCCCACTGTATGGGCTGTCAAAACTTACATAAAATTTTATATACAAATTTTATCTTTTAAATATAATATTGCCCAAATGAGATATAAAATATTTTCTAAATAGTCAATGCAAGGACACAATCCTGAAACAGACTGAACTGCATCCTTACTTTTTAATCATTAAAGTCACAAAGAGATGAATGTTCAGTATTTTTCATGAGTTAGGTTGATTGTAATTCTTTGTAAAATATATTCCACCTCCCCATTTTTTTTTACCTGGGTCAGAATTAATCAATATACATCACCATTATATAATATAATTACATATTAGCAATTAATGAAAGAGATTACATTAACATTCTAATGGGAATAGTCATGTAATCTCTTTGATTAATTTTCAACATAATCACAGTAATGTATACAAAATGAACTGGAGTTAGAAATGTCTGTGGCTGCCTGAAGCGGCTCTAAAATAACTACAGGTTGGTGCAAAAGTAGTCGTGGTTTTGACATTGAAAGTAATGGCAAAAACTGCAATTACTTTTGCACCAACCTACTACCTGGAAAGTTTGGACTCTTCTTACCTAATGCTCTCTGTTACCTGTTCACTTTCTATCCCCTTTTTCCCTTTTGGCCTCCTCCTCACTTTGTTGTGCCTGTAAGCAATAATCACAGAGGGAAGCATTGGCCCCAGCACTCAAACTCACATACCCCCATCTATATCCAAACCTTAATCCTGTACTTTGCCAGACTGACTAGAAAAAAAAACTGGCAATTTTATTTGACTTTCCACATGTACCAAGCAAACCTTGTTTTCATTCTAAAACCTGTCCCTCTCATGTTCTTAATTAGCTGCTTTTCTCTAATTTTACTTTTTTCGTAGACTAATTTCCAAAAAATATCTGCCTGAGTACATGATCGAGTAGGGAAGTGGTACATTCCCCACTTCTCATTGCCACTTTCCAACCACTGTTCATTACTGACAAACTACTCTCCTCTTTGGTAATCTCTATTGTTATTTTGTCAATGTATGAATCTCATTTCCATAGAACTTCAGCATCATTTAAATAGCTTTTATCTCATATATATATATATATATATACACATACATATATTATTGCACTTTAGGTTCTGGGGTACATGTGAAGAATATGCAAGATTGTTGCATAGGTACAGACATGGCAATATGGTTTGCTGCCTCCATCCACATCACCTATATCTGACATTACTCCCCATGTTATCCCTCCCCAACTCCCTACCCACCACTGTACCTCCCCTAGTCCCTCATCACAGACCCCAGTGTGTGATGCTCCCCTCCCCGTGTCCATGTGTTCTCATTGTTCAACACTCGCCTGTGAGTGAGAACACGTGGTGTTTGATTCTCTGTTCTTGTGTCAGTTGGCTGAGAATGATGGTTTCCAGGTTTATCCATGTCCCTACAAAAGACACAAACTCATCGTTTTTTATGGCTGCATAATATTCCATGGTGCATATGTGCCACATTTTCCCTGTCCAGTCTATCATCGATGGGCATTTGGGTTGGTTCCAAGTCTTTGCTATTGTAAACAGTGCTGCAAAGAACATACATGTGCATGTTTTTATAATAGAGCAATTTATAATCCTTTTGATATATACCCAGTAATGGGATTGCTGGGTCAAATGGAATTTCTATTTCTAGGTCCTTGAGGAATTGCCACACTGTCTTCCACAATGTTTGAACTAATTTACACTCCCACCAACAATGTAAAAGTGTTCCTATTTCTCCACATCATCTCCAGCATCTGTTGTCTACAGATTTTTTAATGATCACCATTCTAACTTGCATTGAGACAGTATCTCAATGTAGTTTCGATTTGCATTTCTCTAATGACCAGTGATGATGAGCATTTTGTCATGTTTGTTGGCCTCATATATGTCTTCTTTTGAAAAGAGTCTGTTCATATGCTTTGCCCACTTTTGAATGAGTTTGTTTGTTTTTTTCTTGTAAATCTGTTTTAGTTCTTTGTAGATTCTGGATATTAGCCCTTTGTCAGATGGGTAGATTGCAAAAATTTTTTCCCATTCTGTTGGTTGCCATTCACTCTAATGATTGTTTCTTTTGTTGTGCAGAAGTTCTGGAGTTTAATTAGATCCCATTTGTCTATTTTGGCTTTTGTTGCCAATGCTTTTGGTGTTTTAGTCATGAAGTCCTTGCCTATGCCTATATCCTGAATGGTTTTGCCTACGTTTTCTTCTAGGGTTTTTATGGTGTTAGGTCTTATGTGTAAGTCTTTAATCCATCTGGAGTTAATTTTAGTGTAAGGTGTCAGGAAGGGGTCCAGTGTCAGCTTTCTGCATATGCACTCACTGTATAGCTTTTATCTTAACTTACAGCCCCTCCTCCATCCTATCTTCTCTGACTTTGATATTAATGTAGTTGATCTTTCCAGCTGTCTGGCTTCATGACAGATAAAAATGTATCAGCTCCAATGACAGTTTTCTGAATTATGTTTTAGCTACCTACCCATATGCTACTCTTCTGATGTTAACATTATACTGTTCACATTCTAGCTGATGACTCCTTGGCATGATGCTCTTGACAGTCTCTCATTTTAATATATTTTTAAAGTCTAAAGACAAAAATCAAAGAAAAAAATAAATATAAATCTGTCATTCTAATCAATTTGTTTTTCACCTAAGAAATGTTTGTGGCATATATATACCATGGAATACTATGCAGCCATCAAAAACGATCAGTTTGTGTCCTTTGTAGGGACATGGATGAACCTGGAAACCACCATTCTCAGCTAACTGACACAAGAACAGAAAATCAAACACTCATAGGTGGGTGTCGAACAATGACAACAAATGGACACGGGGAGGGGAGCATCACACACTGGGGTCTGTGAGGGGGAACTAGAGGAGGGACAGCGGGAGGTGGGGAGTTGGGAAGGGATAACATGGGGAGAAATGCCAGATATAGGAGATGGAGAGGAACGCAGGAAACCACACTGCCATGTATGTACCTATACAACAATCTTGCATGTTCTTCACATGTACCCCAAAACCTAAAAAGCAATAAAATATATATATATACATATATATATAAATCAATGTCTTTCTAGCTCTTATAAATTAGTACACTAACAGCAAAAGCACATTTTATTTAATATTATAAGTATATAATTTCTCCTAATAATACTGTTATTATTTTAATGGTTTTTTAACATTACATCACATTTTTGAAAGGCAGTTTTGTAGATAAATTTCAAAATTTGCAGCCAGACTGTGAGCTTCCGCATTTTTATTCTGAAATGTGTATTACACTGGGAGCTTGGCCACATCTCTGTGTTCAGTTTCCTCACCTGTAAAGTGGGGACGATAAAAATACACGGTGTTGGATATTTTGTGCTTGGAACCTGGCACCCAAGCAGGTGCTTAGTACAGAGTAGATTATACAAATTACAATGTACCATGACTTTTTATATAATCATGTCTATTTCTGGAAATATAAGTCTTGATAGTCTTTAAAATTCTTGGTACTAAAAAAAAAATACTGCAAAAAGAATGGAACTTTCATCTACAGAAATCATTCTTCTATTTAAATTTTCAAGGATGATATTAACAAGATCCAAGGACGCAGATGCTCTTTATATGCCTTTTTAAAAATAAAAAGTTTTGTAACAATTTAAAATACAGCTATTAAGATATCAGAAACCACATGATTATCTCAATTGATGCAGAGAAGGCCTTTGACAAAATTCAACAGCCCTTTCTGCTAAAAACCCTCAATCAACTAGGTATTGACGGAATGTATCTCAAAATAATAAAAGCTATTTAGGACAAGCCAACAGCCAATATCACACTGAATGGGCAAAAACTAGAAGCATTCCCTTTGAAATCTAGCACTAGACAAGGATGCCCTCTCTCTCCACTCCTATTCAATATAGTATTGGAAGTTCTAGCCAGAGCAATCAGGCAAGAAAAAGAAATAAAGGGTATTCAAATAGGAAAGGAGGAAGTCAAATTGTCTCTATTTGCAGACGACATGGTTGTCTAGAAGACCCCATTGTCTCAGCCCAAAATCTCCTTAAACTGATAAGCAACTTCAGCAAAGTCTCAGGATACAAAATCAATGTGCAAAAATCACAAGCATTCCTATACACCAATAACAGACTTAAAGACAGCCAAATCAAGAACGAATTGCCATTCACAATTGCTACAAAGAGAATAAAATACCTATGAATACAACTAACAAGGAACGTAAAGGACCTCTTCAAGGAGAACTACAAACCACTGCTCAACGAAATAAGAGAGGACACAAACAGATGGAGAAACATTCCAGGTTCATGGTTAGGAAGACTCAATGGCCATACAGCCCAAAGTAATTTATAGATTCAACACTATTTTATAGATTATAGTAATTTATAGATTCAATGCTACCCTCATCAGGCTGCCATGACCTTCTTCACAGAACTGAAAAAAACCACCTTAAACTTAATATGGTATCAAAAGAGAGCCTGCATAGCCAAGTCAATTCTAAGCAAAAAGAACAAAGCAGGAGGCATCACACTGCTGGACACATTACTATACTACAAGACTACAGTAATCAAAACAGCATGGTACTGGTACCAAAACAGAGATATAGACCAATGGAACACAACAGAGGCCTCCGAGGCAACACAACACATCTACAACCATCTGATCTTTGACAAACCTGACAAAAACAAGCAATGGGGAAAGGATTCCACGTTTAATAAATGGTGTTGGGAAAACTGACTAGCCATGTGCAGAAAGCAGAAACTGGACTCCTTCCTGACACCTTACACTAAAATTAACTCCAGATGGATTAAATATTTAAACATAAGACCTAACACCATAAAAACCCTAGAAGAAAATCTAGGCAAAACCATTCAGGACATAGGCGTAGGCAAGGACTTCATGACCAAAACACCAAAAGCATTGGCAACAAAAGCCAAAAAAGACAAATGGGACCTAACCAAACTCCACAGCTTCTGCACAGCAAAAGAAACAATCATTAGAGTGAATCAGCAACCAACAGAATAGGAAAAAATGTTTGCAGTCTACCCATCTGACAAAGGGTTGATATTCAGAATCTACAAAGAACAAAAATAGATTTACAAGAAAAAAACAAACAAGCCCATTCAAAAGTGGGCAAAGGATATGAACAGACACTTTACAAAAGAAGACATACATGAGGCAATATATGAAAAAATGCTCATCATCACTGGTCATTAGAGAAATGCAAATCAAAACTACATTGAGATACCATCTTATGCCAGTTAGAATGGCGATCATTAAAAAATCTGGAGACAACAGATGCTGGAGAGGATGTGGAGAAATAGCAACGCTTTTACACTGTTGGTGGGAGCGTAAATTAGTTCAACCATTGTGGAAGACAGTGTGGCAATTCCTCAAGGACCTAGAAATAGAATTCCATTTGATCCAGCAATCCCATTACTGGGTATATATTCAAAGGATTATAAATCATTCTACTATAAGGACACATGCACACGAATGTTCATTGCAGCACAGTTTACAATAACAAAGATCTGGAACCAACCCAAATGCCCATCGATGATAGACTGGACAGGGAAAATGTGGCACATATACACCATGGAATATTATGCAGCCATCAAAAACGATGAGTTTGTGTCTTTTGTAGGGACATGGATGAACCTGGAAACCATCATTCTCAGCCAACCGACACAAGAACAGAAAATCAAACACTGCATGTTCTCACTCATAGGTGGGTGTTGAACAATGAGAACACATGGACACGGGGAGGGGAGCATCACACAATGGGGTCTGTCGGGGGAAATAGGGGAGGGACAGCCGGTGGTTGGGAGTTGGGGAGAGAGGGCATGGGGAGAAATGCCAGATATAGGTGATGGAGAGGAAGGCAGCAAATCACACTGCCATGTGTGTACCTATTCAACAATCTTGCATGTTCTTCACATGTACCTCAAAATCTAAAATGCAATAAAAAAGTTTAAAAAAAGATATCAACTTTATCACCGTATTGTTGACACTTAATCACTTATTTTCCTCAAATACGTCTCTTTTCTTCTCTTTCAAAATGCCCTCTCCAGTTTTCATTTTTGTCTCTAATTGCTCAGCATGCTCTGCTTTGCCTTGTTCTTTTCTGACAAAATTTGTCCTTTCCTAGCTCTCAGATCCTGTTTCTTTTCTATGCCCTTTTCTGTTATCACAATCCAATTTCATAACTTTGACATCATTTCTATTCCAATAACATCCAAAACAAAAGGCTGTCCCTGAAATATCTTCTGAGACTTAGATCTGAGTAATCTAATTTCCCTGTGAACACCAAAATTCCATTATACATGAACATTACTCTTTTTTTTTTGAGACAGACTTTTGCTCTTGTTGCCCAGGCTGGAGCGCAATAGTGTGATCTCGGCTAACTGCAACCTCCGCCTCCCAGGTTCAAGCAATTTTCCTGCCTCAGCCTCCTGCATAGCTGGGACTACAGGTGTGTGCCACCACGCCCAGCTCATTTTTGTATTTTTAGTAGAGATGGGGTTTCACCATGTTGACTGGCATAGTCTTGTACTCCTGACATCATAATCCGCCCACCTCAGCTTCCCAAAGTGCTGGGATTACAGGCATGCGCCACCACACCCATTCCATGAACATTACTTTTACTTTACTTGATTTTCGAATTGTTGCTTCAATATCTCAGGGTAAAAAGGATAGAGTTATATTTATCTGTCCACTTCCACACATGCAGTCAGTTTCTAAACCTTGTCAAACCTATCTCCTCCACTAGAGCGTATTATATAAGCTAATTTCCAATATAGTCTGGTTCATTTAGTAATGATAAAATTAAAAAAATGAGATCAAGCACTGAACTGTAAATTTATATGACTTTTTATTACTATCCCAAATAAAGAAAATGATGCAACAAACCTTAAAGGAGACATGACATCATAGAGAACTTCTGATACTGCTTTAACTCACTCTCCTCCCTTCCATGTAATTTGAGATAATTTATTGATTTAAATCCATGTGCCAGTGAATTATCACTATATACTTATGTATGCATGCCCTGTGACAAAATCAATTAAATAGACATTCCCTCCTTTACAAAATTTTCTTTCATTAAATTCAATCACTCAGTTGCTGTACTAGGCAGAATTCTAAGACATCTTTCAACCCCCAAGATTTCTGCCTTCTGGAATATACATCTTGTTTAATTCCATCCAGGTGAGTGTTGGTGGAAACTGTAAATATGATGAGGTATTACTCCACAATTGGGTTACTAATCAGTTGAAGTTTGAGTTAATCAAAAAAGATACTATCCAATTAGGCTAAATCTAATCAGGTGAGTACCTCAAAGGACCTGAGCCCTTTCTCCACTCAGAGATTTAGTGTGAAGAGGAAATTATGTGACAGAAATTCTCATGTCTGGCTTTGAAGATGGGGAACCACAAAAAAAGGAATGTCTGCAGCCTCCAAGAACTAAGTGGTTCCCAGCTGACAGCCCACAAAGAAACTAGACCTCATTCCTACATCCACAGTAACTAATCCTGCCAACAACCTAAGTAATTCCAGATAGGAACTAGACCTTGAGTGCAGTCTTGTTAAGACCCTAATTAGAAAACTCTGTCTTGTCATGCTGACCTTCTGATCTACAAAACAGGAGCTTATAAAGTGCTAAATTTGTGGCAACTTGTTACATAGAAATATAAAATTAACATTGTTTCAGAAAAAACAGTTTTTACTTTGTAATTTGATGTCTGCTTTTAAATGGATTCTTATTTAGATTACGTTTAAATGTTAACTTTTTAAAGACAGAGCAAATCACATCATTTTTAAAAGTACAAATTATATAATTGCTTATTTTTGTGTAAGTTAAATGACATTTATCTGTCAAAAAGTATATTTACAATTTCACTAAGAGTGACAGAGTGCTTTAATTAGGAAATGTCTGCTTGTTTTTTTAAGAACTGGAATAAACTATCATAACAGTTTGGCTACTGGGTATCATTTAGCACAATAGTAATGATAACAATAAAGCCTTTTCTTAATCCATTTTTTAGACATACAAAAGTATGAACAACTTATGTAAATGTCAAGAAAGAAATCTCAGATCACAGTTGACAAATGAAGCCATTTAGCCATAAATTCCAGAGAATATTTCTCAGAGAATATATTCTTACTGGTAATCCCTTCTCAGCAGTTTTCTAAGGCTTTCCAAAGTATAGTCATTTTAAGCCAATTTATGATAAAAATTTCTCTCCATAAAGCTCTTTTCAAAATCTTAGAGATATTTTTCTTCCTTTCATACATAAAAAAACCATTCATGTTAATATGCCATGAGAGGAAAAGCTCATTAAATAAGTAAAAATTAGAAGCAGTGTTGACATCACAAATGAAAGAACACAGCAATGCATGTGTTTTCATTTTAGCCAAGGACCATTACTAGTTACCACACTATAGAAAATAATCTGAAATAACCTTTCAAGTCGGAAGACCTCCATTTGCCCTCTAATATCAAAACTCATTTCATTAAGCAGCTTAACATTTAGAAGTGCAAGTTCAGTCAAAAAAGGATAATTTTTGTCTTCTCTAGTAATAAGTATATCTTCATACCACACTCCTTCTAGATATGGCAGCAGTAGCTATCAAAGTTAGCATTTATTGAGCTTTACCAAGAGCCATCAACTGTTCTGAAAGTTTTATATGTATTTATTTCCTAATCCTTACAGCAGCCCCATGCAGAAAGTCCTCTTATCATCATGCCATCTTACAGATGAAGAAAGCCATAAGAGGTTAAACAGTTTGTTCTAGCAAGACGGCTAGGAAACTATTCAATGATTTTGAAGCCCTCATGATCAGGCACCATAGTTACCATCTGGACAACTCTTGCTATGCTCCCTTTACAGGGATCACCATGCCTGTTTTCTCTTTTCCTTGAAGGTTAATTTCATCCATTTATCCCCCAGTCTTAGCAGAAGATGTATTCTACCTTATAGACCTGATTTTATAATGCGAATTTATTTGGAGAAAATTTTTCAATATATGTGGTATGGTGCTTCTTCTCTTTACCATTTGAAATGGGCAAAGTAAGAAGAAAGTGAGGTAGGAAGGTAGTTAAAATATTTACAGCTAACCAGATAAGAAGCTGACGAATATTCCAGTTTACTTTATTCAGCTACCAGATCTGCAATGACATATAGGATTAATTCACTCATGCTACGAAGATTCTGACAGCATCTATTGCAGGCTAACCACCCGGAACGATACCTGGCACTCATAGAGCTTGCAGTCTAGTGAGGTAGAGAGAGAATTTGGTAAAAACACAACAAACTATTGAATGATTATGTTAAAGTATATTACGTGCTACAGACAAAAGAAAAAAAGCAGGGTAAGAAAATGTTGCATTATGGAAAGCTGAAGACAGCTTATAGTATTAAATAAGGTGGGCAGAATAGACCCACCTTAGGGGAGCACCACACACTGGGGTCTGTCGGGGGGAAACAGGGGAGGGACAGCGGGGGGTGGGTAGTTGAGGGGAGAGAGCATGGGGAGAAATGCCAGATATAGGTGATGGGGAGGAAGGCAGCACATCACACTGCCATGTATGTACCTATGCAAGAATCTTGCATGTTCTTCACATGTACCCCCAAACCTAAAATGCAATTAAAAAAAAGATTCAATAGAACGTAATAGAGAGACTGCACAAATCATCAGACATCTATTAGATGACAAATTTTAAAGAACCTTTTGCAAAGTTTCTTGATTAAGAAATATGTTTTTAGTGTAGCATCTTATGCGACAACATTTTAATAAAACAAAACGGAGAAAAACTATCCTAGATTATAAAAGTAAAATTACTTTTTACTATTCATCCAGATGTATTATCAGATTGCATCGGGACCATTAGTTTGTGTGTCTTTAAATGGCATTACAACGCCATGAGAAAACTAACTCTAGGTAGCTCAGTATCCTAGCAAGTGAGCAAAGTTTTAAGGATGATTTGTTTTATAAAAGTCACAAGACATATTCAATCTTTTGTTTCATATGGCTCAGCTGACACTATTCACTTCCATTTAAGTCTTTCAAGTCTATTATTAAGGGTTTTGTATAGTACTTAGATAATACCTACATAATTACTTCTGCATAAATGTGAATTTTTTTAAAGTGGAGAATGGTTATCCTTCTAATTGTTACTCATGTTATTGCAATATGTTGATGAATTAAACAAGAAGAAGACAATAAATTTAGGACATGTAATGGATATCAGAAGTCCACAGAGTTTCATGAATGCTATGTAAATAGAAAAATAAATTAACAGACATCCTTGCAGACAGTTTACTCAATGAAGAAGTATATTGTTTACTGAGTGTTCTAATTGGCTTCCCTTTGGAAGTATGGTTTGGGTAGAGTAATTCTATTTTTAGCAGGTACAAAAGAAGACTGCTTGTGAAGTACTTTGAGATGAGAGTAGTGACAACATGTTGAAAAAAAATCATTCCACTTATAAAGTTTTAAAATAGTGAGGTAAACTAAAACTGGGTGAAAATGTATAATTGTTATTCTGACATGGTTAAAAAATAATCTAAATAATATAAATCTAATTTTAGGATTTAAAAGATAAATGCCACAATCTTCATTGATCTATGACTTTAATAAGCTGTTAAAACCTTACAAGTGTTTTTTAAAAGCAAAAATGAAAATGCTTTAAATGAGCATCTCTTCTTTCTGTAGCTTTCCAAGTTGATATTTTAAGATGATGTCTTTTCATACCTGTTTATAACCATGTTTTTTAATAATTAAAAAAATACAACAGAGAAGCAAAATACATTTAAGTCCAACTTTAGCCATTCCACACATACAGATCAGAAGTTATTTTTATCCCCAAAGTTAATTCCATGTATGAGCCATTTTCAAATACTACTCCTGCTTCTTGTATTTTCCTTGCCACTACACCTTACTTTTCAAAGTTGACAAGGCAGATGTGAGTCAGTCCTATACATTAATACATGACATTGTCATATCATCCACCCAAATTAAACGTTGTGGTGTTTTCAGTCCTAAACTCTTCCCAGAGAAAATTTTGTTTTTAGATCTTATATACAATTAACACACACACACACACACACACACACACACACTGACATGCACACACACATATATATGCACGCATATACATATACGTATATCATTTTCCTCCACCTTAACATTAAAGAAAATGTATTATTTCAATTAAATACATTTTTTAATATCTAGTATTACCCTTTTTTCTCCAATAGTAAGACAGACCTACATTAAGTAACATGAAACTACCATGTAAATTTTATCATCAGTAGTACAAACTGTCATATTTAGATCAAGAATACTGTTTTTCCATCTTATGAGGCAGATTTCTGTAATTCAAGAGGTAATCTCGGAGTCATGTCCAAAAATCTGGCTGACTAGCAGAAATGCTAATGAATTTATTTTAAAAATCATACTAACATTTTAATAATATGTCACACATAATGGAGCAAGAAATGTTAGAACATATTAAAATGTTAGTATACATTAAATTATAGAACACGTGTTTTCTACTAGAGATGTTCTTATTTGAATATAAGATTGAGTTATTTGTTTCACAAGTTTTCCTATTGTTTCCTTTCTTCAGCAAAGTAAAAAACTTAAAAAAAATTTTTACTGAATTTTTAAGAAGTAACAAGTTGTATGTATTTACCATGCACAACATAATGTTTTGAAGTACGCATGCATTGTGAAATGACTGCATCTAGGTAATTAACATATGTTTTACCTTACACAGTTTTGTGGTGAGAACATTTTATCTACTTTTAGCATTTTTCAAAAATATAACATATTATAAACTACAGTCACCATGTTACAGAATAAAACACTTGAGTTTATTCCTTCTAAATGAAATTTTAGTTAGAAGTATCCTTAACTAACATCTCCTCGACTCCCACGACAAACATGTCAGGTCCTGGTAACTACCATCCTACTCTCCACTTTTGTGATATCAACTTTCTAAAATTTTACTAGGGAGATAATGTGGTATTTACATGTCCACGTTTATTGTAGCATTAGTCACAATATCCAATATATGGAATCAACCTGTATCCATCAATGGATGAATGGATAAAGAAAATGTGGTATGTATAGACCATGGAATATTTTTCAGCTATAAAAAAAAGATTTTGAAATGCTGTTACTTGTGATAACATGGATTCATTCAGAGGAAATTGTGTTAAAGATGAAATTTTTAAAAGGAGTTACTGAAAACAAATTTAGTGAAAAGGGTATTTTTATTTAGTACTGTAGCAATCACTACTGGTCCCAACCTTAGGCACAGTATTCATTTTCCTGAACCTAATTTTCTTCATCTTTAATGTAGAAGGCCTGATAAGTAGTCCTTCTTCATAAGTCTCTTGGGGTTGGATTAGAGGCAGGCCCAAGAGTTAGAGAGGTTGCCAAATGGGCAGATTCCAGCTCTCAGTCAACTTTGCCTCAGTGGGTGCATTTTCAATTTTTACTTGTTTTCTACACAAGCTCTATACATTTAGCATCATTTAAAGAAACAGTTAATAATATAATATTCTCCCACACATCTTGCTGTTTATATCAACAATGTAAGGCCTTAGCCACTCTTTATCCTGGCCATTTTTCAAGCTTGTGTTTGCAACAGGGAGCCTCAAGGGCTGACATATTATCTCCCTCTAGGACAAAATGGACCTCGCTTATTGCTGCTATAAAAGAGGTGGGTTTCACAAGCTCAGTGTTCCTCATCTGTGACTCAAACTCACTATGTGTACAGCATAAATCTAAGCCCATATTGCATCACCCCCATGGGAGTCAGGGACAAAAGGAAACGGATGCAAATATGCTGATTCTCAGGCTGCCTCATGTGTTGTGAGTAATAAACATCTTTTCCTTTGACCCAGGAGTCTCATGTCTACTGTTGGATTCTATGAGATAGTAACAGGTTAACTTATTAGTTAAGTTGGGTAAAGTTAAATCCAGGACAGATAATAACCTATTACTAGGCTTTTATTGACAAGGTTTACACGGATATTTAATATTAGAACTAGTCTAATAAATATAGTAAGGTTCTGACACTGTGAACAACAGATACCTAAAGGTACAAACTAAAGAATCTAGGAAGGTAAACTGTAGTTTAGTAGAAATTTATTACATGATAAAGGTGGCTCTACAAATCAGAGTACAAAGGATAAATTACTTGGTAAATAATTTGGGGGCAAGCACCTATGCATTTTGAATACATAAAATTAGACCTTTCAGCTTGCACTATACCAAAAGATTTATAGAGTTCTAATTTGAAAAAAATAAAACTACAGAAGCTTAGGGGAAAATGTGGAAGGTTATTTTTATACCATAAATGTGAAAAAGGCCTTATTTATCAAGCAGGTAATCACAGGAAGGCAGAGCAAGATGGTCAGAAAGAACCCTTCAGTGTTCACCTCTATGCAGGAACACCAGATAAAACTACTATCCATACAAAAAAGCACCTTCATAAGAGCCAAAAATCAAGTCAGCAATAATAGTACCTGATTTTAATATCATATTAAGGCAAGAGGCACAGAAGAGGGTAGAAAGGACAGTCTTGAATTGCTGACAACGCCCTCCCTCATTCCCCAGCAGTGAGCACAGAGAATATGTACATGTAGAGGAGGGAGAGCAAAGTGATTGTGGGACTTTGCATTGGAACTCAGTGCTTCCTCTCACATCAGAACACAACAGAGGGCAGAATTTGGCTGGCATGCAAGGAGAAAGCAGTTTGAGCAGCCCCAGCCAGAGGGGAATCCTCCACCTCAGCAGTATGAACTTGAGTTCTTACTAACCTCATTTCTAGTGGACTAAAGTGGCCTAGGAACCTGAATAAATTTGAAAGGCAGTCTAAGCCACAAGGATTGAAGCTGGGCTCAAGTACTAAAAGGACTGGTGGTGTGCTAGGCTCAGAACAGTGGAGCTGGAGTGCATTCAATCCAGAGACACCATCTGGGGCAACTATGGGAATGTTTATATCACCTCTTCCCTAACTCTAAGCAGTATAGTTCAGGGACCAATTCCTGAAAGGGAAATATAAAAATGAATTTGTCCTGAAACTTGAGTACCAGCTCAGACACAGTAAAATAAAGCACTAAGTAGATCCCTGAAGCCCCTGATTCCAGGTCCTAACTCCTGGATGACATTTCTGGTGCCATCCTGGGTCAAAAGAGAATCTTCTGCCTACTGGCAGGATTCACTACTTGCCGAATAAGGAGCTCCTAAGCCTTGAATAAACATTAGTGGCAGCCAGGCAGTGGTAGCCATATCCCTGGGGGGAAATCCAGTTCTGTGCTGGCTTCAGATGTGACCTAGTGCAATCCTAGCTGTGGTGGTCATGGGAGAGCTTGTGTCACCCCTCCCTCAACTCCAGACAGCCCAGCACAGAGAGAGAATCCTTTTGTTTGGGTGAAAGTGAAGGAAGAGAACAAGAGACTCCTCCTGGTATTCTAGGGAATTCTGGATATTACTGAAATCCACCAAGGCAGTACCTCTTACAGTCTCCAAGAGTCACAGTATTGCTGGGCTTGAGGTGATTTCTAGTGCAGATATAAATGCAGTGACCAAAGACTTAAATCAAAACCAAACTCATTTCCTTTTAGAATACCTGGAAAGTGTTCTTAAGAAAGAAAGTTACAAATAAGCCTAGACTGCAAAGATTAAATACTGAACTCTTCAATGCGCAGACATCAATGAACATTCACAAACATAGAGAACATCCAGGAAAAAAATGACTTCACTAACTGAACTAAATATGGCAACAGTGACTAATCCTGAAGCAACAGAGATATACAAGCTTTCAGACGGAGAATTCAAAATAGCTGTTTTGAGGACCCTTAACAAACTTCAAGGTAACACAGAGAAGAAATTGAGAATCCTATCAGAAAAAAAATAGCAAATACTGAAGTAATTTTAAAATCAAACAGAAATTCTGTAATTGAAAAATTCAACTGACAAACTGAAAAACGCATTAGAGTCTCAGCAGCAGAAGTGATCAAGCAGAAGAAAGATTTAGTAAGCATGAGGACAGGCTATATGAAAATACAGTCACAGGAGAAAAAAAAGAATTCTAACAAAGGATGCCTACAAGATATAGAAAATAGTCTCAAAAGGGCAAATCTAAGAGTTATTGACTTTAAGGAGATAGAAGGAGAGATCAGAGTAGAAAGTTTATTCGAGAAGGCCAGGCATGGTGGCTTATGCCTGTAATCCCAGTGCTTCAGGAGGCTAAGGTGGCAGATTTCTTGAGGTCAGGAGTTCAAGACCAGCCTGGCCAACATAGCAAAACCTCATCTCTACTAAAAATACAAAAAATTAGCTGGGTGTGGTAATTCCAGCTACTCGGGAGGCTGAGGCATAAGAATCGCTTGAACCTGGGAGACAAAGGTTGCAGTGAGCCAAGACTGCGTCACTATACTCCAGCTTGGGTGATGGAGTGACACTCTGCATCAAAATAAAAAAAAGAAAGTTTATTCAAGGAAATAATAGAGAATATTTCAAATCTAGAGAAAGTTACCAATATTCAAGTACAAGAAGGTCATAGAGTACCAGCAGATTTAACTCAAATAAGACTACTTCAAGATATTTAAAAATCAAACTTCCAAAATTAAAAGATATAGAAAAGATCCAAAAAACAGAAAGAAAAAAGAAACAAATAACATAATCAAGAACTCCAATACATCTGGCAGCAGACTTTTTAGTGGAAACCTTAAAGGGCAGGAGAGAGTGGCATGACATATTTAAAGTACTGAGAAAACTTTTAATGTGGAATATTATATCCAGCAAAAATATCCTTCAAAAATGAAGGAAAATGAGGACTTTCCCAGACAAGCAAAAGCTGAGGGATTTCATCCATACCAGAGCTGCCTTATAAGAAATCCTAAAGGGAGTTCATCTATCTGAAAGAAAAGAATGTTAACAAGCAATAAGAAATCATCTGAAGATACAAAACTTGCTAGTAACAATAATAAGAAAAATATATACAGAATATTCTAACACTGTAATTGTGGTGTGTAAACTATTTATACCCTGAGTAGAAAAATAAACTTATAAAAAATAACTACAAAAACTTTTGTAAACATACATAGTTTGAAAAGATATAAATAGAAACAATAAGTTAAAAACTCGGGGAGAGTAGAAGTTGAGGTGTAGAGTTTTCATTAGTTTTCTCTTTGCTTGTTTTTTGTTGCAATCAGAGTTGTCAACAATTTAAAATAATTGGTAATAAAAGGTTATTTGTAAGTCTCATGGTACCTCAAATCAAAAATCAGTAACAGATAAACAAAAAATTCCATTTGACCCAGCAATCCCATTACTGGGTATATATCCAAAGGATTATAAATCATTCTACTATAAGGACACATGCACACGAATGTTCACTGCAGCACAGTTTACAATAGCAAAGACCTGGAACCAACCCAAATGCCCATCGATGATAGACTGGACAGCGAAAATGTGGCACATATACACCATGGAATATTATGC
>PVKV010015626.1:0-17165 GCA_004027835.1 Alouatta palliata
GAGATTATGCCACTGCACTCCAGCCTGGGCAATAGAGCGAGACTCAGTCTCCAAAAAAAAAAAAAGAAAGAAAAGAAGCTGGGTGCAGTAACTGACATCTGTAATCCCAACACTTTGGGAGGCCAAGGCAGGTGGATCACTTGAGGTCAGGAGTTCAAGACCAGCCTGGCCAACATGGTGAAACCTCATCTCTATGAAAAATACAAAAACTGGATGGGCTTGGTGCACCTATAGTCCCAGCTACTCAGGAGGCTGAGGCAGGAGAATCACTTGAACCCGGAGGTGGAGGTTGCAGTGAGCTGGGATCACACCACTGCACTCCAGCCTGGGCAACAGAGTGAGACTCCATTTAAAAAAAAAAAATAGAGATAACAATATGTGACAAAAATACGTAATTGTCTCCCGTTATCTGTTCTACCTTTTCATAGGTCAGAATACCAAATTTTTAAGCAGAGCTGTGATGCCTAGAATAAATACTATATTTCCCAGAGAATTTTGCTGCTAGTTGTGGTTATGAGACTATGTTGGGCTAATGGGATATATGTGGACCAAGAACCTGCATAAAATGATAGTTAAGTTCCCTTGGCCCCCTTCCATGCTATCTGGAATGTGGATGTGACAGCTGGAGCACTAAAGGATGAAGGCCACACCTGACTTTTGGAATAGTTGGATAAAGAAGTCTAGGATCCTAAGGTCTTTGTAGAGATAGAAATAAATTGCTTGGTTGTTTAAACCACTGTTATTTCATTTCATTTATTTATTTATTTTTGAGACAGAGTCTCGCTTTGTTGCCTAGGCTGGAGTGCAGTGGCACAACCTCAGCTCCCTGCAACCCAACCTCTGCCTCTGGGTTCAAGTGATTCTCCCACCTCAGCCTCCCAAGTAGCTGAGACTACAGTAGGCATGCACCACCAGGCCCGGCTAATTTTTGTATTGTTAGAAGAGACCAGGTTTCACCATGTTGGCCAGGCTGGTCGCCAACTCCTGACCTCAGGTAATTCACTTGCCTCGGCCTCCCAAAGTGCTGGGATTACAGGTGTGAGCCACCATGCCCAGCCTCACTGTTATTTTAGATCTCCGCTAAAAGTAGTGGAACATGCTTGCTTTGTAAAGGTTGTTCCCTCTGCCTGACAGTTTGCTTGATGTATTGGTCTGGGTTTTCTAGAGAAACAGAACCAGTAGGATGGATGAATGGGAAGATAGATGTCAGATAGACAGATAGATAGATAGATAGATAGATAGATAGATAGATAGATGAGAGAGGATTTATTAGGAGAAATGGCTCATTCAATTATGGAAGCTGAGGTCTCATGACATGCTACTGAAAGGTGAACAACTGGCTAGGTGCTGTGGCTCATGCCTGTAATCCCAGCACTTTGGGAGGCTGAGGTGGGAGGATCACAAGGTCAGGAGTTCAAGACCAGCCTGGCCAATATGGTGAAACCCCATCTCTACTAAAATTACAAAAATCAGCCAGGCATGGTGGCTGGCCGCTGTAGTCCCAGCTACTTGGGAGGGTGAGGTAGGAGAATCACTTGAACCCAGGAGATGAAGGTTGCAGTGACCCGAGATCGCGCCACTGCACTGCAGCCTGGGTGACAGAGCAAGACTCCGTCTCAAAAAAAAAAGAAAAAAGAAAGGTGGAGAACCAGGGAAGCAGGTATTCTGGCTCAATCCAAGTCCAGAGGCTTGAGAACCAAGGGAGTCAATGGTGTAACTCTCAGTCCAAGGCCAAAGACCTGAGAATGTAGGGGTCTGCTGGTACAAGTTCTAAAGTCCAAAGACTGGAGAACATGGAGTTCTAATGTGCATGGGCAAGAAAAGATGGGTGTTTTCTTTGAAGGGGAAGAGGAGAAATTCTTCTTTCCTCTGCCTTTTTATTCTGTCTGGGCCCTCAATTGATGGATGGTGCCTCCACACATTGGGTGAGGGCAGATCTTCCTTACTCAGTCCACTGATTCAAATGCCAGTATCTTCCAGAAACATCCTCATAGACATACCCAGAAGTAATGCTTTACCCGCTATGTGGGTATCCCTTTAATCCAGTCAAGCTGACACCTAAATTAACCACCACACTCAACAAACTTCTATTTATCCTCAAGACCAAGATCAATCCATTTCCTCCTCTGTGGAACTTCTGATCTCCACCTAGGGATTTAATTCTTTGGCTTTATACCAGTTCTTAATCTTTTACATACTTTTATAGCAAGTTGCACATTTCCATTTATAAATTTGTCTCCCTACTAAAACAGTCTCTCACTTAAAAAATAATTAGAGATATTTTTGAATAAACATAAAAAATAACATGGCTCATGTGGATTCTGAAACTGCCCCCAAATCTATGACAATATTAAATATGCCAATCCTGCAAGCCACCACTACCTTTCCAAAGATTCCAATGTACTTTTTTTCCCCCTTTTCTTGAGACAAGAGTCTTGGTCTGTTGCGCAGGGTGGAGTGCAGTGGCATGATAGCTTACTGCAACCTCCATCTCCCAGGTTCAAGCCATTCTCCTGCCTCAGCCCAACAAGTAGGTTGGACTACAGGTATGCACCACCACATCCTGCTAATTTTTTTTTTTTTTTTTTTTTTTTTTTTTTTTTTTTTTGTATTTTTAGTAGAGACCAGATTTCACCATGTTGCCCACGCTGGTCTGGAATTTCTAGACTCAATCGATCCACCCACCTCAGCCTCCCAAAGTGCTGGGATTACAGGTATGAGCCACCGTGCCTGGCACTGATGTACTTCTTAGGATAAGTGTCTCCTTCCTCCCCTCTCCTGGTCCACTCAGCTGATCCGTTGAATAAACACCTATTTGGTTGGGCACTGAGGTAGGAGATGCTGGGAAAAGAGGTTTGGGTTCTGTCCTCAAAATGCCTGCAGTGTGCTAGGTGAGACAGATCCTCAAACAATATGATATACAGAGAAGAGAAGTAGGAGAGATGAGGAAATAATTCATTCTGTTCTCAGGCACAGGTTATGATGATACCTGGACTACATTTTGAAAGAATAATACTTTACCCAATGGACTGGAAAAAAGGGAGAAAAGGGTAGCAGAAGATATAATGGGCAGAAGGAACAACATGTGCAAAGGCACAGAGGCATAAAATATGAGGTTAATTTTAGTCATGAGCATTGCACTCAGGTCTTACGAAGTTTCCCTGCAAACACATTTGCAAAACATTTCTTAGGGTGAGTTACCTCTACAAATGGTGCATTTCGTCGATTACGTCTTGATTTATCACTGTTTTAATTCTGAGGACAATGTTTCCCTGAGCCTGTTCCCTAGACTCAATGCCACTTGGCAATGACTGAAGCTGTTAATACTACTATTCCTGGAAAAATTTTCCCAAGTGCCAATTAAAGGCCCCAGCGTTGACTCATCCCGCAGTTACGTACATCCAGGAGCTCTTCTTTCTAAAGGCTTATTCTTTTTGCTGACAATTGGAACACTTGTAAGACTGTATTGTAAAACTTCCTGGTTGGTTTTTAGCTACTTGTTTTCAGTTAACAGCAGGTTTGTCAGTTTCCTGCCGTCTGTCTTTATTTTTTTGTATGTGAATATATATCGTTTTATTTTTTTACATTGCATCATATATTGTGTAGGAAATACTCAAAAGTAAAATCTGGGGACTGGGTGCGGTGGCTCATGCCTGTAATCCCAGAACTTTGCGAGGTGGAGGTGGGTGGACCACCTGCGGTTGGGAGTTCCAGACCAGCCTGGCCAACATGGCAAAACCCCATGTCTACTAAAAATACAAAAATTAGCCGGGGGTGGTGGCAGGTACCTGTAATCCCAGCTACTTGGGAGGCTGAGGCATGAGAATCACTTGAATCCGGGAAGTGGAGGTTGCAGTGAGGCGGGATCATGCCTCTGCACTCCAACTGGGCAACAGGGCGAGACTCTGTCTCAAAATAATAAATAAAAAATAAAAGTAAAATTTTTGGAGCAATTTTAATCTTTATATTGTAGCAAATGATTTTTTTTCTTTTTCAACTTATATTTTAGAATCAGGGGTACATGTGCAGGTTGTTACAAAGGTCTATTGCATGGTACTGAAGTTTGGGGTATGACTGAACCGTCATCCAGGTAGTGAGCCTCATACCCAGCAGATGGTTTCTCAGCCCTTGACCCACTCCCTCTCCCTTCTCTAGTAGTCCCCAGTGTCTACTGTTCCCATCTTTGAGTTCATGTGGACTCAGTGTTTAGCTCTCACTTATAAGAGAACAGGCACTATTTCATTTTCTGTTTCTGTCTTTTTTTCTTTTTTTTGAGACAGAGTTTTGCTCTTGTCGCCCAGGCTGGAGTGCAGTGGCGTGGTCTTGGCTCATTGCAACCTCTGCCTCCCAAGTTCAAGCAATTCTCCTGCCTCAGCGTCCCAAGCAGCTGGAACTACAGATGTCCACCATCATGCCCGGCTAATTTTTGTCTTTTTAGTAGAGATGGGGTTTCGCCATGTTGGTCAGGCTGGTCTTGAACTCCTGACCTCAACTGATCTACCCACCAGACTCCTGGATTACCAAACTGCTGGCTTACAGGCTTGAGCCACTGCACCTGGCCTCTGTTTCTGTCTTAGTTGGCTTGGGAAAATGGCCTCCAGTTCCATCCATATTGCTATAAAGGACATGATTTCATTCTTTTTCTATGGCTGCATAGTATTCCATGATATATATGTACCACATTTTCTTTATCCAATGCACCACTGATGGACACCTGGGTTAATTCCATATTTTGCTATTGTGAACAGAGCAATGAACATATGACTGCTTATGGCAGAACAATTTATTTTCCTCTGTGTATATAATCAGAAGTGGTATTTCTGGGTTGAATGGTTCATCACTTAGTACTTTAAGAAATCTTCAAACTGCTGTCCACAGTGGCTGGACTAATTTACATTCCCACCAACAATGTGTAATGGCTGGGTAGAGCTGCACCACTCTGCCTGGTAATCTCTTTTAAAGTTGGATTGAGTTTTCTATAAGCCTGGATGGCTATTCTGGAACTGAATGCCACCTGCAGGCACCTGGCAGTGCTGTTTGCTCTCTGCAGTTACATGTATGCATGCTGTAGATTTTTATTTCCATTTCTGACGATTTCCCAGTGTATGTAGCCATCAACCATTACCATCATTAGCACTGACCAAAGCTAAATAACTGAATTAATAAGAAGTAAGTGTCCCATCCTGTCAATACGTATATTTTTTTCCACAGGAGCCTCATTTCTTGGCCATGACTGATAAGGACAGAGTTAGAGTGCTGAACCTTGACCTCATTAGTCTGGCCATGCAAATGTATTCATGAATAGATGTTTAATTAATAGTTCCTTCTAGGTTAGCGTTGCTTGTTTTTTGCAGCAGTGTGGTCCTTTTGCTTCTGTTTACTGCTGTGTCTGTTGCAAAGCAAACAATCACTGCCAGACTTGGTGGCTCACACCTGTAATCCCAGCATTTTGGGAGGCCAAGGCAGGCGGATCACCTGAGGTCAGGATTTCAAGACCAGCCTGGCCAACATGGTGACATCCGGTCTCTACTAAAATACCAAAAGTAGCCAGGCATGGTGGCGGGCACCTGTAATCCCAGCTATTCAGCAAGCTGAGGCAGATGAATCACTTGAACCGGGGAGGCAGAGGTGGCAGTGAGCAGAGATCACACTACTACACTCCAGCCTGGTGACAAGCAAGAGCGAAACTCTATCTCAAAAAAGAAAAAAAAAAAATTACTAACTCTGGGCACTAGCTTTGATCGCCTTCCTGGCATTGCTACCTGAAGCAGTGCCATGGGTTTGAATGTGTGTACCAAAAGGCACACATTGGAAACTGAATCTCCAATGCAACAGTGTTGGGAGTTGAAGGCTAAGAGAAGGTGTTTAGATTACAAGGACTCCACCTTCATGAATGGATTAATGCCAATTATAAAAAGGCTTGAGGCTGAGTTCCATTTCTCTCTTGCACATGTGAGTGCTCTTTTTCCTTTCTGCCTTCTGCCATGGGATGATGGGCTAGAAGGCCCTTACATAATGCTGAGCAGATGCTGGCACCATGCCCTCAGGCTTCCCAGCCTCCAGAGGCATGAACAAAATAATTTCTTTCTTTCTTTCTTTCTTTTTTTGAGATGGAGTCTCACTCTATCACCCAGGCTGGAGTACAGCTGCACCATCTCGGCTCACTGCAACCTCCGCCTCCCGGGTTCAAGTGATTCTCCTGCCTCAGCCTCCTGAGTAGATGGGATTACAGGCCTCTGGCAGGCAGTGTGTTTTTAAGGGACATTTTACTTTCTACACTTCATTCAAATTTTGTATTTGTTTATTTATTATTATTATTATTATTATTATTTCGAGATGGGTTTTGCTCTGTTACCCAGGCTGGAGTACAGTGGCACAATCTTGGCTACTTGCAACCTCTACCTCCTGGGCCCAAGCGATCCTCTCACCTCAGCCTCCCAAGCAGCTGAGACTACAGGTGTGCACCACCAAGCCCAGCTAGTTTTTTCTACTTTTTTTTTTTTTTTTTTTGAGACGGAGTTTCGCTCTTTTTACCCAGGCCTGGAGTGCAATGGCGCAATCTCGGCTCACCGCAACCTCCGCCTCCCGGGTTCAAGCAATTCTCCTGCCTCAGCCTTCCCGAGTAGCTGGGACTACAGGCACATGCCACCATGCCCAGCTGATTTTTGTATTTTTAGTAGAGACGGGGTTTCACCATGTTGACCAGGATGGTCTCGATCTCTTGACCTTGTGATCCACCCGCCTCGGCCTCCCAAAGTGCTGGGATTATAGGCGTAAGCCACCGTGCCAGGCTTTTTCTACTTTTAAAAGAGACAGTTTGGCCAGGCTGCCCAGACGGGTCTCAAACTCCTGAGCTCAACCAATCCGCTTGCCTTGGCCTCCCAAAGTGCTGGGCCACCATGCCGGTCCAGAAGTGGCAGTTAAGCAGAGACATAAAAAATGAGTAAAAGTTTGCCAAATGAATGAAAAGAGAATTTCAAGCAGAATAAGTATGAATGAGCATGATATATCCCAAAAGAGCTACCTACTGTTCAGTGTTGCCTGACCTGAAGTGAGGGGCAAATGATATAAGTGAAGGCTGGCTAGGTAAGAAGGAGTCAAATAATGAAACAATGTACTATACGGAGATGTTCAGAATTTGCCCTATAGGAATAAAATTATCCCCATGAAGAATTTTATGTTGGGGAGAAACATGGTCAGATCTGTCTCACACTGTTGGCAGTGTGTGTGATGGAAACTGATAATTCTCTAAAAGGCTAACGTGGTCGAGGCAATACTAACACCTGAATGCAGATCTTCTCAGCCCAAGTTTAGTGAGTTTTCTATTAAGCCATGCTGACTCCTCTATAAAGCAATAAATAAAAGATCCCACTAGTCACTGTATTGATTTGTTAGTGAAATTTAAACTCGTAACTAAGGGAATGAGAAACTATTTTATGTAATCACTAAGCAACCATACTTTGTCTTTTATCCCTTTGGGGGGACATGCCTATTAAAAGTACTTTTCTCTTGAATTTCATCTCTTCATTTGAATTTAAGTGAACTTACAATTCCTTAATGCTTCAGATATGTGACAGCATCATTTCCACTGAACGATTTGCTCCAGGGCCTATATATCTTTTATAAATTCATGACATTTTTGTATTAATTTCTACTGATACAGTGTAATGCCATTTTCTCCAGTTCATTTCTTAAGATCATGTATCAAGTGCAAAGACGTAAGGTCAGCAGGCTTTAGTAGAAGAGCTTGCTTCCTTTGTGAGATGATAACCATTCTTGGTGTGCTGAATCCCTCTTTACTTCACGCTCCAGTCCCCATCAGAGGGCTTCAGTCAGCCTCATGTGCAGCAAGCTGGCTGGCAGGGAATCTGCAACTTGGTGTGACAATGCTTTTGCTTCCGATGCTCCTCGCCCCACCCACCCAAACCCCAGAGTTCATGCTGTCTGGCAGAAGAGAAGGGGCTGGGCCAGGTGCTGTGGCTCACGCCTGTAATCCCGGCACTTTGGGAGGCCAAGGTGGCAGATCACGAGGTCAAGAGATCGAGACCATCATGGCCAACGTGGTGAAACCCCATCTCTACTAAAAATACAAAAACAAGCTGGGCGTGGTGGCACGCACCTGTAGTCCAAGCTACTCAGGAGGCTGAGGCAGGAAAATCACTTGAACCCCAGAGGCGGAGGTAGCGGTGAGCTGGGATCTGCCACCGCACTCCAGCCTGGCAACACAGTGAGACTGTCTCAAAAAAAAGAAAAGAAAAAGAGAAGGGGAAGAAGGTCCTGTACTAGTAGCACTCCCTTGGCTTTTTCTTCGTAGAGCACAATCCCATTAATCTGAAAGCATTCCATGGGTTCCCCGGCTCCCCAGATCATGGTTGGTATGATCCTATGTGATCATCAGAGCTTTAGTCTGAATTCGTCCTAGGGATGGTATCATCATTCTGGCAAAATTCATGTCATCAAATGTCTCTTTGCCATCTGTGTTCCACTTCCTGCTTGCTAGAACAAGAGGTACTTTTCTCTCACTCCCGGGGCTAAGTTCAATTTTTCTACTATTCCTAGCAACATGGTCTTTTTATTCATGCGCTCGCTCGTTCATTTATCCATTCTTTTTGAGTGCTAGTCTATGCCAACTACTGTGCCAGTTACTTGAGGCACAGTATTGAACACAACAGGTCCTTCCATCATGAATCTTCTGCTCTAGTGGCCCTGATATTGGGGGAAGGGGTTGTTAAAAGTAAAGAACAGCTTGTTGACTGAGACCGGGAGGAAATGAAAGCATCTACAGTTGCCAACAGCGTAATTGATGCATCTTAAGTAAGAAGTTTAAACATATTTTAATGGTTATATATGAGCATGATTGCTATTTTCAATTTAATTAGAGGGAAGCCAATATGCCACCTCTTAACATATTGCACTACAGTCCGTGAGAATGGGGCTATTTGTTTAAAAGTTAACATGAGTCTTCAAAACACTAAAAATAGAATTACCATATGATCCAGCAATTCCGCTTCTGAGTGTATATCCAAAAAAACTGAAAGCAGGATCTTGACAAGATCCTTGCACATCCATGTTCATTGCAGCGTTACTCCCAATTGCCTAGAGCAGAAGCAGCCCAAATGCCTGTGAACACATGAAAGGATAAAGAGAATGTGGCACATACGTACAAGGGAGTATTATTCAGCCTTAGAAAAAGAAGGACATTCTGTCACATGCTACAACATGGATGAACCTTTCGAATATTATGCTGAATGAACAAGCCAGTTACAAAAGGACAGATTCTGTAGGATTCCACTTACGTGAAATATCTAGAGTCAAAATCATGGACACAAAAAGTAGAATGGTGGTTCCCTGGTGCTGGCAGGAAGGGGAAATAAGGAGTTGTTTAATGGTACAGAGTTTCAGTATTGCAAGATGAAAAGTTCCAGAGATCTGTTATACAATAATGTGAATATAGTTAACATTACTTAGTTCTACACTTAAAAAATGGTGAAGTGAATTTTATATTACATGTATTTTACCACAATGTTCTTTTATTTTATTTTTTGAGGCAGAGTCTCATTCTACTGCCCTGGCTGGAATGCAGTGGCGTGATCTTGGCTCACTGCAACCTCTGCCTCCTGGGTTCAAGTCATTCACCCGTCTCAGCCTCCCAAGTAGCTGGGATTACAGGCACATGCCACCATACCTGGGCCTAATTTTTGTATTTTTACTAGATAAATGTTTCACCACGTTGGCCAGGCTGGTCTCGAACTCCCAGCCTCAAGTAATCTGCCCACATCAGCCTCCCAAAGTGCTGGGATTATAGGTATGAGCCACTGTGAGCAACCACACCCAGCCCACAATTAAAAATAAATTTTAAAAAATATTTTAGGCTGGGCGTGGTGGCTCACACCTGTAATCCTGACATTTGGGAGGCCAAGGCGAGTGGATCACCTGAGATCGGGAGTTCAAGACCAGCCTGACTAACATGGAGAAACCCCATCTCTACTGAAAACACAAAATTAGCCAGGCATTGTGGTGCATGCCTGTAATCCCAGCTACTTGGGAGGCTGAGGCAGAAGAATGGCTTGAACCCGAGAGGCGGAGGTTGTGGTGAGCCGAGATCACACCACTGCACTCCAGCCTGGGCAAGAAGAGCAAAACTCCATTTGTACAGCAAATACAAATATAAAAACCATTCTTGCTATCCAGTCTGCTAATTAACTTCAAATTTGAAAGAATATATTCACCCTGTAAGTATTCATTAATGTGTCAAGCATTGGCTAATAGATACAGTGGACAAGATCATTGCCCTCAAGGGCCCAATCTTTTTAGCAAGTGAGACAGGTATTAAACAAGTAAGCAAAAGTATAGATTGTGATCACTGCTAGGAAGGAAATAATCAGGGTGGTGAGTGGAGAATGACTTCAAAGACAGAGACTCCTTAGCTAACAATGCAGTATCAGACCGGATGCGGTTCACACCTGTAATCCTACCATTGTGGAGGCCGAGGCGGGAGTATCACTTGAGCCTAGGAGTTTGAGACCAGCCTGGACAACGTAGCGAGATCCTAACTCTACACAAAAAATAAAAATTAAAAAATTAACCAGCATGGTGGTAGGCTCCTGTAGTCCTGGCTGCTCAGGAGGCTGAGGCAGGAGGATCACTTCAGCTTAGGGATTAAGGGCTACAGGGAACTGAGATCATGACACTGTACTCTGGCCTGGATGGCAGATCAAGACTATCTCAAAAACAAAAAAAGCAGTATCAAAAATGTAGCTTATTTGCTAATACTGTTAGCCTCTCAAAGAAAAACAAGGCTGGGAGTGGCTACAATATGTCATCTTTCAGTCTTTTAAATTCTACCTCAGGTTTGTATACTTGCTGTTTCCTCTGCCAAGAATGTGCCGTCTTCAACTTTTAACTCCTTATCTTTCAGAGCTCAATTCAAATGTCTCCTAAAAGCAAAGCTTTTCAAAAAGCTAGCAAGGTTTATATATACCATGCTTCTGCAGTCATGTGCCACATAATAACATTTCAATGACAGATCACACATATGATGGAGGTCCCATAAGATCGTAGAGTATTTGTGTTTTTTTTGTTTTTGTTTTTTTTTTTTTTTTTTGAGACAGAGTTGCTCTTGTCACCCAGGCTGGAGTGGAGTGGCGTGATCTCGATTCACTGCAACCTCCGCCTTCCAGGCTCATGTGATGCGATTCTCCTGCCTCAGCCTCCTGAGCACATGGGATTATAGACATGAGCTACCGCGCTCAGCCTTTTTTTTTTTTTTTTTTTTTGAGACAGAGTCTTGATCTGTCATCCAGACTGGAGTGCTCTGGCACGATCTCCGCTGACTGCAACCTCTACCTCCCAGGTTCAAGCAATTCTTGTGCCTCAGCCTCCTGGGTAGCTGGGACTACAGGCACCCGCCACCACGCCCGACTAATTTTTGTATTTTAAGTAGAGATGGGGTTTCACCATGTTGTCCAGGCTGGTCTCAAACTCCTGACCTCAGGTGATCCACCCACCTTGGCCTCCCAATCTGCTGGGATTACAGGCATAAGCCACCACACCCAGCCCCTTCCGTATGTTTAGGTACACAGATACGTACTATTGTGCCACAACTGCCTACAGTATTCAGTGCAGTAACATACTGTGCAGGTTTGTAGCCTAGGAGCAATTAGACATCAACATAGCCTAGGTGTGCAGTAAGCTATACCATCTAGGTGGTATAAATATACTTTGTCATATTCTCACAACAAAATTGCCTAATGATGCATTTCTCAAAATGTATTCCCATCATTAAGTGATGCATAACTGTATTTCTTTTCTGTTTTTTGTTTGTTTGTTTTTTCAGACAGTCTTGCTCTGCTGTTCAGGCTGGAGTGCAGTGGCACAAACTTGGCTCACTGCAACTTCTGCCTCCCAGGTTCAAGCGATTCTCCTGCTCAGCCTCCCAAGTAGCTGGGATTACAGGTGCCTGCCACCATGCCCAACTAATTTTTTTTTATTTTTAGTAGAGACAGGGTTTCACCATGTTGGCCCGGCTGGTTTCGAACTCCTGACCTCAAGTGATCCACCTGCTTCAGCCTCCCAAAGTGCTGAGATTACAGGGGTGAGCCACCAAGCCCAGCTGTCTTTTCTGTTTAATTCACCTAGTTTGTATTTTTGTTCCTTTCCTGCCTTTAAAAAAGTTAATAATGTTTTGTTTATTATTCTATTTTTCCCCCATTAACTTGTTATACATTCTCTTAGTGGTTAACCTAGAAATTACACAGGCACCCTTAACTTTACAATCTAAAAGAAATTACTTTTCCTACTTCTTAACAAACCTAGACCCTTAAAACACCTTAAGTCCATTTATCCTCTTCCTATCTTTTTCATTGCTTTCGTGCATTTTAATTGTATATATATATATATTAATTCCATGGCACCTTACTAGTCCTGCTTTGTACACACAATATTAATTTATACCTATGCACATATTTACTACTTGGGGAGCTCTTTATTATTTTTATTACTAGGATTCTGTTTGGAATCATAATCGTTTTCCTTCTATCTGAAGAGCCCCTTTTAGTGTTTTAATGCAGGGCTGCTCATGACAAAATCTGTCCATTTTTGTCTATAAATATAGTTATTTAACAATTTTTTGTTATAGAATTCTAAGTTGCCTGGGTTTTTTTTTTTTTTTTTTTTTAACATTTTAAGAATCTTTTCTCCTTTTTTTTTTTTTAATACAGACAGGGTTTCGCCATGTAAGCCCAGACTGGTCTCAGACTCCTGAGTTCAAAGCAATCCAGCTACCTTGGCCTCCCAAAGTGCTGGGGTTACAGGTGTGAGCCACCGTGCCTGGCCCTTGGATCTTTTCTACTTGTCTTCTTTCATTTTTTCTGTTGTCAGTTGTTACTGTAATCATTATTGCTATGAAGGTAGTGTGTTTTTTCTCTAGTTGCTTCAAGAGTTTCACCCCCCACCTTTGGATTTCTGCAGTGTAACTGATAATGAACCTATGTGTACTTTTCTTTTTACTTACTCTGCTTAGGGATTCTGAGCTTCTTGAATCTGGGATTATTTTCATCATTTTTGGGAAATTCTTGGCCATTATCTCCTCAAACATTAAATTTACTTTGTTCTCTCTGTCCCTGCACCATCTGTGGCTCCAGTTATACATATATTAGACCATCTGACTGTGTCTTATGTATATCTGAACCTTTTCCCACTCGTTTTTCTCTTGTACTTCATTCTAAATTTTTGTTTGTTTGAGATGGAGTCCCACTCTGTCGCCCAGGCTGGAGTGCAGTGGCACTATCTCCGCTCACTGCAACCTCCACCCCCTCGCCCTCCCCCACACCAAGTTCAAGCGACTCTCCTGCCTCAGCCTTCCAAGTAGCTGGAATTACAGGTGTCTGCCACCACAACCCACTAATTTTTTATATTTTCAGTAGAGACGAGGTTTCACCATCTTGGCCAGGCTGCTCTTGAACTCCTGACCTCGTGATCCACCTGCCTTGGCCTCCCAAAGTGCTGGGATTACAGGCGTGAGCCACCACGCCTGGACTTTTCTGAATATTTTAATTGACCTGTCTTAGTTTTCTGCTGCATCTGATTAGATTTTAAATTCATCCATTGAGTTAATTCAGTGACAGAATGTCCATTTGAATTTTTATACATGTTAATGTTACTGTCGAAGTTATCCACCTTTTCAGCTTTTTAAATGTTTCATATATTAATCAGTAAAAGTTTAATTTTTTTTTCATTCAGGAAGTTCCTAAATTATTATTTTAAGGCTTTTTCTGTGAATGCTAATATTTAAATCTCCTTTTATTGTGTTTTTTCCCTCTAGATTATCAGTCTATGGTTTTGTCTTTTTACATGCCTGTTTTGAATTGAATTTCAGACATTATGTGTGTATGTGTACACACACACAGAGACCAGATGATATTTTTCACCAAAGATGGTTTCTCTTTTCATGATTTTTCTTTAATTTCATATTTTGTAGAGCTAAGATACTGCTATGTTGCTCAGGCTGAAGTGCAATGGTTATTTACAGGTGCAATCAGAGCACACAACAACCTTGAACTCCAGGCCTCAAGGGATCCTCCAACCTCAGCCTCCTGAGTAGCTAGGACTATGGGCTTGAACCACCATTCCTAGCCCCTTCATGAAGAATTTTAATAAAATCAATAGGAGGCTTACACAATCATTGTAACTCCTAGAATATCAAATGACAGACCTACAGTACTGAAGTGGGTAGTTGTTAAGTTCTTAAGAGTGTCTCCTGAATTTGTGGTAAATCTCACAGACTTCTATGGAATCACGATCTGTAACAGCATAAAAAATAGTTCTCTGGAAGCTCAACTAAAAGCTGTCTTAAAATTCACATATGCCCAGTTATCTGCGTGTCCTTGTCTTTGTATAATAACGGGCTCATTTCTTTTTGACCTTTCTATACTCACATGAATGCCTCTTATTAGTAGATGTGCCAGACTAAGCTGGATAGGAAAGAGGATTCTGAGAAATGTAGTTCCTAGATTATCTGCAATGCAGAGAAACCCTTAAAATGGGGGTGTTTGTGATGCCAAGTTAACAACAATTAATCAGCGTAAGAAAGGCATTTGATCCAATGTCAGACTGGGGCTACAAATTTTTCTTCAGCATTTTCATCACAGAAACCATCTCAAATAAAATTTAGCACTAAAACACAAAGCAAAAAAACAACCACAACCTGACAATCTGTCAGTGTGATTCAATTAGAATACCAAATTCCAAAACAAAAAGCTGTTATCTGAATTATTTTTGGTGCAATTTTCTCTTGAAATACTTAGGCCAGGTGCAGTGGCTCGTGCCTGTAATCCTAGTACTTTGGAAGGCTGAGGCAGGCAGAGAGATTGAGCTCAGGCAATCAAGACCAGCCTTGGCAACATGGTGAAACTAAGAAATACAAAAATTAGGTTGGGCATAGTGGTGCCTGCCTGTAAATGGTGCCACTGTACTCTGGCCTGAGTGACTGACAGAGTGAAAAACTGTCTCAAAAAGAGGAAGGAAGGGAGAAAGAGAGGAAGGGAGGGAGGGAGGGAAGGAAAGAAGGAAGGAGGAAGGAAGGAGGAAGGAAGGAAGGAAGGAAGGGAGGGAGGGAGGGAGGGAGGGAAGGAAAATACTTGGCTTTGGTTGAGTATTCTTTGTAATCCAGCTGGTAAGAGGTAGTTGAAAGCAAGTATGTATGTAATGCATATTTCTTATTTCTCTCTGTTTTTATGTGGACCAGTCTGCTGGTACTATAATGGTGAAATAACAGTGGGCCAACCAAGATTTATACAGTTGCTTCCAATGACTGATTGGGAAATTCATCTAATAAAGTTGGATGAATATGTTACTGCTTTAGAGCAATGGCTGAACTTCCAGTAGTTGTTTTATTTTTATTTTTGTTTTGTTTTGTTTTTGTTTTGAGACAGTCTCTCCCTGTCACCCAGGCTGGAGCGCTGTGGTGTGATCACGGTGTTTTGCAACCTCAACCTCCCAGGCCCAAGGGATCCAACCACCTCAGTCTCTTGAGTAGCTGGAACCACAGATACACACCAACACACCTGGCTAGTTTTTTTGTTTTTTGCAGAGATGGGGTCTCACTATATTGCCCAGGCTAATCTCAAATTCCTGAGCTCAAGCAATCTGCTTGCATTGGTCTTCCAAAGTGCTGGAATTACAGATGTGAGGCACTGTGCCCAGCCCTGAACTTAAAGTTTTTTTTTTTTTTTTTTGCTTTCTTTTTCTAAAACAGAGTTTCACCATGTTGGCCAGGCTGGTCTCGAACTCCTGACCTCAGGTGATCCACTTGCCTCAGCCTCCCAAAGTGCTGGGATTACAGGCATGAGCCACTGGGCCCGGCCAAACTTCAAGTTTTTTAAAAGAAGATAGGATTTTCCAGTGAGCAGATCTTTTTTTTTCTTTTTCTGACACTCTGTTTCCTAGGCTAGAGTGCAGTGGCGCGATCTCGGTTCACTGTAACCTCCGCCTCCCTGGTACAAGTGATTCTCCTGCCTCAGCCTCCCAAGTAGCTGGGACTACAGGCAGGTGCCACCACGCCTAGCTTATTTTTGTATTTTTAGTAGTGACAGAGTCTCACCATATTGGCCAGGCTAGTCTCGAACTCCTGACCTTGTGATCCCCCCACCTCAGCCTCCCAAAGTCCTGGGATTACTGGCGTGAGCCAACACGCTCGGCTGTGATGAAATCTTTAAAGAGAAAACAGGTTGGGCACAGTGACTCACGCCTGTAATCTCAGCACTTAGGGAGGCCAAGGCAGATGGATCACCTGAGGTTAGAAGTTCGAGACCAGCCTGGCCAACATAGTGAAACCCCGTCTCTACTAAAAATACAAAAGAAATTAGCTGGGCATAGTGGTGGGTGCTTGTAATCCCAGTTACTCGGGAGACTGAGGCAGAAGAATCGCTTGAACCAGGGAGGCAGAGGTTGCAGTGAGCTGAGATCACACCATTGTACTGCAGCCTGGGCAGCAAGAGCAAAACTCCGTCTCTAAATAAATAAATAAATAGAGAAAACAAGTTAATAGTATAGACTCATAAAAGTAGTATCAGAAAAGAAAAAAAGAGGCAGATAGATTTTAAGTAAATAGAAATAGCAACAAATGGGCCCAGTGCTGTGGCTCACGCCTGTAATCCCAGCAAAGAAAAATCATAGGCAAAGAAACAGACTCTCTTCCACTGGATGTTGCTGAGTGTGGCTGTGATCACTGGCACTTTTACAGTGATCTTATGAACTTGCAGGTAACTAGCTGACAAGCTGAAGATTTACAGAACGAAAACATGGACAGCTGGGTTGGGTGGCAGTCATCTGCAGTCCCAGCTACTTGGAAGGCTGAAGTGGGAGGAGCCTTCGGGCCCAGGAGTTGAAGACCAGCCTGGGCAACACAGTAAGACCCATCTCCAAAAAAGGAAAAAAGGTAAGAATTTGGATTCTTGCTTACAACCAATTGTGGAAATGCCCCACTTCTGAATTTACATGAGGTAATTTTGTTGTTGTTGTTGTTTTGATGCAGGGTCTCACTCTGTTGCTCAGGCTGGAGCGGAGTGGTGCAATCTCGGCTCACTGCAACCTCCGCCCCCTGGGTTCAAGCAATTCTCCTGCCTCAGCCTCCTTAGTAGCTGGGATTACAGGTGCCTGCCACCATA